>JAPKLX010000004.1:566890-686083 GCA_026898415.1 Leonotis leonurus
CCACACTAATAGAAACGTTGGCAGATAGGTAGATAAATATACATATGTATATATATATACATACGAAAATAAACAATTGAATGCAAGATCTAGGTATGATTGAGATCATATCTTATTGAATAGTACAAATCAGATTTTATCTACAGTACTCGATCAGAAATCATAGACCAAGTACTAAGGGATGATTGTTCCTTACACGGTGGAAATAAGAAGGTGTACAGGACATCAACTTTCAACCCAACATACATAGGAATAAAAAGTCTATATAGTACTAATGGATTAGAGATAGATGGAGAATAGATTGGATAGTTGGCGGCTGAGATGAAGTGGACCAGACCTGCCACCTCGTCCCTCTCCCCTGCAAGTACAAAAGGGTTAATTAGCCAATGGTTAGAACATGTAAAACGAGATCAAGCAATACCCTTTGGACATAATGTTACACCTCTCACCTCTATATAAGAAGTAAATGCTAAGACTTAATTACACCCTCTTTTCCACACTAAATTGCTGCCAAATTGGAGAAAGAACGACTGTAGTTGGAGGGGAACAAGAAGACTTAAAGCAGGAAAAGAAGTTATTGCAAGTTGAGGTAAGAACTCAACCTCTAAGCATTTATGTTCTGCCACTTTAAGATTCAACTTAGAATGCATATATAGATCATTGACTTCCATTCGTGCCCCTAAAATATATACAAGGACTAAAGACGAACGTGACGAACCTAGGTGTTGCAACTATGGACTTAGAACATAAAATAGTAAGATGAACATGTATTATCCCTCTAAAACAATAAACTGACTAGAACAATAGAACAATAAGGACGAACTCACAAATCAGAATGTAGTTCTAATGCTTTAACCATAACGTATGTATCATTCTCTTTGAGAAACTGAAACCTTAGCAGTTTGGGTTATATTCATATTTCCGTTCACCTCACAACATAACCAAATACACAAACAAAGGCCCCAAAGTAATTTTAAGGCAGGAAAGAGCAAGGAAATCTACCTAGGGAATAAGGCAGTGTAGTGCACGGCTGTTTCAACAGCCGCGAGCCCCTCGAAACAGCCTCGAACCACCTCGAATCACTTCGAATGACCTCGAACAAATTCCGAACAGCTCCGGACAGCCACGGCGGACCCCGGACGGCTTCGAAATAGCCCCGAGTCATCCCGAACAACCTCGAACCACCCCGCACGACTCCGAACAGACCTCGAACGGCTCCGAATCAATCCGGATAACTTCGGACAGCCCCGAACCAATCCGGAATAGCTCGGATCACCCAAAACCAATCTGAAATTATAGACTTGCTCAAGACCTTTAATTCCCAGAAGAATTCGAAATAGAAACTAATAATACAGATTGTGAATTATTAGAACTAAAGATTTTCCTAGAACATCTAATCAAACCAACACTTTAGAAAGGAATTCACACATGATTGATAGCAAAGATCGCATATTGAAATCAATTAAGAAATGGAAGAAAATGGAGAGCAGAGTGAGAAGAGGGAGGAATCAGAGAGACAACGAGAGGAAAAAGAGCATAAAGGGAAGGGATAACTTACCGGGGGATGAAGGACGACGGCGAGATGACGAGGCAGACACGCGCGGCTGCGGGGCGAGGAAGTGCAGCATGGCTGCATGTCAATGGGGAATGCAGCGGGCTGCTCACGGCGGTGCAGAGGCGACGAGCAGGAGCGGGTGCGGCGCTGTGGTGATGGCGCGCTGTGGTGGTGATTTCAGACGGAGGAGAACCGAGAGGTAAGTGGGGAGAGCGACGGGAATAAGGAAAAGAAAGAAGGGAAACGGCAGAGGAGAGACAGAGTATTGGGGAAGAAGGAGGATTAGTCTAGGTTAAGTGTTAGAAGATACTAGAATCTGGGCTCGGGTCATGGGCCGGGTTAACGGGTCTATAACTAAATGGGTTGGGCTCTACAAAATAAACTTGTGTTGGGCTGGAGTAATATACGAATGGGCCGAGAATTTAGTTTAATTTGGGCCTAGATATTAAACTAAGGATGGGCCGGATTCTATGTCCTAATGGACTTAATTAAGTTATGCAATGAGCCAATTAAGATTTTGGAAATGGGCTAAGTTAAAAGCCTATGGGATTGTATTAATAAAGGTGGGCTCACTTAATTAATCAAATGGGCTAAACCAATTTATGTTATGGGCTAAATGAATTATTTAAATAGACTATTAATAATTTTATTAGATAGAAGTTATTTATTTATTTAGACCAAGTCCAAGAAGTAGAATGTTAATTAACTTAGATAAGTAAATTGTGATTAATTTAGATAATTAATTATCTTAATAATTGATTTAATTATAGATCATACTTAAGATATATATTAGCTAGGTTATTTTAACCTATAAAAGACTTGTAGATATTTTGACTTAAGAATCAAAATATTCAATTAGAGATTTATTTAAGTAGTTAGAACTTAATCGATTAATTAGAATTTAATCATAAGAAATGATTAAATTATAAATTATGCTTGTGGTGGCAATTAAATACTAATTAGCAAATTAGAAATTATTTGCCTCGAATTAAGGATCGAAATATTAAATTAGAAATATCTTTAGTTATATACCCAATAACTATTTAGTGGGTATAGTAAATTCCCGAATTATAAAGTGACTTAGAAATCATTATACGACTCCTCTAGAAATACAACTCCTAGACTCGTATAATAGTCGAAGTTTAAAGACCGAGGATAAACCTTCAAATTAGCCAAGGATAGTAATTCCTTACACTTAGAATTAATTGATATACTTGAGTAATATATCTCACTTGAGACTTCTATTAAAGGTTTCGACGAGAGGTCGGATCCGCATCTCGAGAATAAAGCAGCCACCTATCAAGACTATTCAAGTAGACTTTTCTCACTCTATAAAAATATGTGTGCTTGTTTTCAAAATGAAACGAGTTACTTTCAAAGCACTGTCTTGCCATAAATGTTTTGATTTATGTATGATGCCTATCTGTTATATTATAATCGAATTCGGGTCCCAGTAGATTAGATACTACTCGGACTAGTGTACACAGGACCGTGAGTCATCTAGATGTTGACCGGTCGAGTGTCTGTGGGAAGTGGCCACTTCCCCGGCACATAGAAAACTTCAGATATGGTGGATTACAAAGAACTAGGACTGCAGTCAAATCTAGAACTTTCTCAAGAAATGCTTTTGTGAACATAGGTGCTTTAGAGACAAAAATCCCTATGATTCACTTGAAATGGCTTGACAGTTATATATGTAAGTGTGCGATTTCGGCACGTGTCTACTGGGTACAAATTGTACTCAGCCCTGCATGTATTTCTAAACGTGCAGGTTAAGAATGAAGAAGACGTGGGTGTTGTGTCGGGCTTTTTGTCAGACTCCTAGTAGCCGACTCTTGGGGGTTCTACGTGTCTTCATACACGTAGGATTTTATTACGCGATCCTATATGTATTCCGCTGCTAGACCTTTATGTAATAAGACCGAGTTTAAACTCTTAATTTAGTTATGAAATGTACCGAGTTTATGACTCTAACTTCCCGAATTCACGGGATGAATCCTCGTTTTATGTTATGAAGGGAATATTCATCGTCTCTCTCTCGTTGTTTATTCCTTTCATTGGTCATGTTCCCGACTTTACTAGAATTAGTAGAAAGCGGGCGTGACAGCTAGGAATTGAGTTGATACTGCTTCCGCCGCCGGAGTGTGTGAGGAGAAGAGAGATGTTGCTGATTCAAGAGAGGGAGGTTAGGGTAATAATAAATTAAAGCGAAAATAGAATAAAATTACCTGTTCCGGTTGAAAAGAAGATGTGGAAACCCCGCATCATCACATATGGAGCATCGATCGTCTCGCTCGGTATCGACGAGCTAGCATACTGCATGTCGGGCAACGACATCACCCATAGATCGTAGGAGCTCGATGATGCATATGATACTTCGGACTGGGGAACATCTAATCCGAATGCTCGAGCCAAGTCCTTGACA
Organism: Leonotis leonurus; assembly: GCA_026898415.1. NCBI lineage: Eukaryota > Viridiplantae > Streptophyta > Magnoliopsida > Lamiales > Lamiaceae > Leonotis > Leonotis leonurus. The sequence continues at coordinate 570,871 of JAPKLX010000004.1, forward strand.
GCTGAAGTGTAGACTGAACCCGGGCTAAGGGGTATGACAACATCCGTGTATATCGGCTCGGGCATCTGTCCGGAGAAGCCACCACTGCAGTATGGAACTGCTCTGGGTACGACCCTGTCGCCTCGGCTATCGTGGTAAGCTACTCGGAGAATGTGGAAGATGGTCGAGCCGAGTCATCAGCAGCTGTAGCATAGGATGGACAAGCCGATTCAGTAATCGGCGGGCTACGTCTCCGAGTATCTACGACCGGTGAACTCCGTCGTGACGTGCCACACATCATCTTATCGACCAAACCCGTCATCCACTTCTTCATCTGGTCGAACCAGGAATAGATATTCCTCTTGATCTGGTCTATCCGGGTATCAATGTGCGTGTGCAACCGCCTCTCTAATAAAGTGATATCGGACTGTCGAATGCGTCACACATCATCAGTGGAACGTCTCAGAGCAGGAAGACCTTCATTGCTGCTGGAAGATGAATCAATGGGAGGCAGTCGGGCACGCTTCCCCCTGTCCAGACGACGTCGGGGTGGTCTCTCTGCCGGCTAGCTCGGCTCACTCGGCTGGGGTATCTCCTCAACCACTGAAGGTCCCGATCTCCGTGTAGATCGAGTACCGTGAACCTCCTCAGTCACAACAGGTCGTGCCAGCTGTCTAGCACGACGCACCTCGACCGGATTCCTCGCAGTAAGACTCGTCAGTGGAGAATACCGCACCGAGATCGGATTCGGGCACTGGACAGACAGTACCCACGGTAGATCTTTCTCGTCCTCCTCGAGATCTAGGTTAGTCATATCATATACTAGCATCAAACACGAGCATTGTAAGAAGATTAATTAACAAATAACAATATCAAATATAAATTAATACGCATCTAATTATTAAATTACCTCCAAACCCTGGTAGAAATCGTGCAACTCATGCGTATCCAGGCTCTTCTGGAAATTCCATCGCAGGCATCTCAGTTACAACCTGTCGCCTCCATGGGGCCTACCGGTGAACTCTCCCAACCCGGGAATCACATCGAATCCCCATATCATCAATACCCATGACGGGCCGTAAAAGTGGTACTTCATGTTGTCCGGAATCTTCCTCACATAGTTCCGAAGGATCTTGTACGAGTACGCACCCCAAGGATACCAGTAGAATCTCTCCATGTCGTCGGCTAGTGTCCAAAGCCACGGGAACGCTATCCTCTGGCCGTCATGTCCGAAGACGAATATATAGGCCACGAGCACGTGGGCGAAGTTGAGGTAGATATCATCATCAGCCCCGGGGATGCGTCTTCCGCTCTTAAAGAGGTTGACCAAGTCCGCAGCGGTCATACGGAGATCGTCGCCGCACGCGATCTGGAACAGTCATACGTGGCTCGGGGTCATAGGGGGCAGTACTACCAAAATTCAACGCCCTGAATCTCAAACCCGTGATCATGGCGAAGTTCCGCGATGTGTACTACACATCAGACCCGTTGATGTGGAACCAAATACCCCGCATCGACTAGATAGCGCGACAAGCGAGGCTGTGTATCGCCTGGGAAGACAGCGTGCCCGGTGTCCAGCCGATAAAATGGCCAAACGGCCTGTTCCGAAACCTCTCGAGCAGCTCATGGCCCCCGACCTCGATGAGTGTGTCCCTGAAAATCTCTAACAGGCCAACCCTGTAGTATGTGTTCACCTGCGACACCCGATTCACTGATTCAGGCCGACGGTACCACGGACGCTCCGATTCCTACAAAATTTAAATATTTAATTAGACGTGAGACACATTATTGAACATAAAATTTTTAATAAGCACATTAATCCAACAACCGGTGGCTAATTATGAACGGAGAGCATCCACCGGTGGTTGATCCTAACCACCGGTGGATGCTCTCAGTGCATAATTAGCCACCGGTTGTCACACATAAACACTCAACATATATTAATCTATCTAAAAGTGCTACAACCGGTGATCAAAGTGTTCAAGAACTCATCCACCGGTGGCGTGCTATCACCGCCGGTGGATGGATTTGTGCCACCGGTTGTAGCATAAACATGAAGCAAATATGATATCAAACTATATTATGTAAACAACGGATGAAAACATTCAACTTAGCACATATATCAGTTCATATATTGGGCAAAAAAAAAGAGATTATCACGTAGCTTTCATATGGTTGTACATGCATTGTTTTTCAACAAGTTGGAATGAGTTGTGGTGAGGATTACCTGAATATGTTGGGGAATTTCGTCGTCGGAGTTGGCCATCGGAGCTTCGGGAGGTGTTGTGCAAAGGAGGGAGTCCCGCCGGTGGTTGTTCTTCACGATGACCGGTGGTGAATGTAGTGTGAAGAGTAGAGGAATGAGGCTGCGTGGAACAATTGGCGGTGGAGAGGGCGGCTTCTTGAGGAGAATCCACCGGTGGTCGACGAAAGAAAAGAGGAAGATGAAGAAGAGAGGTGAGAGAAATTGATGGTAGCTAGTGTTTAATTCTCCAACAACCAATTCAAAGTGGGCCCCAGTGGTCAAATTGTGTGTACCGTTGAGAATAGCATTGAAATTTAGAAAAAAGAGAGACAAATTTTGACCACTTTTGATAAAGTGGGTATTTTATACATGATAGTTTAGGTTTTGGTTATATTTAACATACATGTTTTAGGTTTTGGGTAATTTTAATTTTTACCCTTTTTAAAAATATTTTCTATAATAAAAGTCATCAATTTATACAACTAACTTTCCTTTTTCAAAAAAGTTTTTAACTTTTTCAATAGGAATTATAAATTTCAATACAAAATGGATATTTTATATATGTACATTAAGGATATTTTTTTTACAAAGGGGTATTATAATTTTTGTGTGTACGAAATTTTCATTTCATCCATCAAATTCTCAATTCAATTTTAATATTATGGTTAAAGTCTGGACTATATATATTTTATGTTTCCCTAAATTAATTGCTGTTCTCATTTCTTATAATATATATATATATATATATTCAATTAGATGCATTTTTCTACTATTTAATTTATAGTGTACATGAATCTCATTTTTCTTCAGTCCCTTGCATATAAAATGCCAAAACATAATCTCTTACTCACTAATTCAAAATAAGAAGTCAAAGAGAAAATGACTTGTGTTGTTGACTGGTGACAGAATTTTAAAAATAAAATTAAAAATAATGAATAAATAGAGAAGAAGTAATTAATGAGATGGGTTTTTGTGTAAGTGAACTGTGATTAGTTGTTGTTTGATTTCATAACATTTCACGTGCGGTTTGATGAAATCTCCGTGAATGTGGGGTCCACTCCACTCTGCACATATACATATATCATCTCTACTTTGTTAATACTTTAATACCGATATCCAATTAACATTAGATATGCCCAAACATTTCATTGCTACAATAATCCTAGTATTAATGTAAATTATGCTTAAAAACAATCCTTTCCTCCAATCCATATATATATAACTATCAAATATAAAATTCTCTCTATTAGTGATTACATATCAATCAATCGGTACAATTGATCGTCACCGTCACCGTATCATATATTCTCTCCATTCTAATATTGTTAGTTCTGTTTAAGCAAAATCGTGAGTAATTTATATCATATATTCTCTCCATTCTAATATTGTTGGTTCTGTTTAAGTAAAACTGTGAGTAATATATTGACTTTTAGGGTCAAGAATATTGAAATAAATGGAGTATTAAATTATAGTTATTACACAAAATAACACTTATTATTATTGAATATTAAGAAAAATTGTTAGTTATAATATACTTGCAAGAATGTTTTTCTTTGTTCTAATTTGACAGCTATAATATGATCTAAGTGGGCTTGCTTCATATTTCAATCTTTAGCTCTCAGCTCTCTCTCTCTCTCACTTTGCTTTATTTTTGCAGCTTTTATCACTTGCCTTTTACTGTCTAATATATTCCCTCCATTCAAATATGATCAACTCTAATATAACAGATGAAATATAATATATATATACATATATATATTTTATACTTTAATTTTTTAAATGTAGTAGTATATAATTTCTTAAATACGAACCAAACAAACAACCAATTCGATTATGTTATTATGGGGTCTTTTTAACCATCCGAGCTAGATAAGACATTTGTTTATTCAAATTCAGTTATTAAACTTAATATATTATTATTTTTTATATATAAATATTTAAAATTCTAACTACTATTATTTATATTTGATTTAAAAATATTAAAATTATCATATTATTAAATCAATGGGTTCCTCTTTATTTAAATAATTCAAGTACACAATTGAGTCATTTAAAAAATATTAAGAATTTTTATCCATTTAATTCGACAAATCAAACATAATTATTTATTTAAAATAATGATTTGTATGATAGTTTAAATTTTTTCTTCGTGAATCGCAACTTAGGCATACGAAGCAGAGCCATACATAGCTCGATTCTTCTATGCCAGGTTAAATTTTTTCTTAGCGTGATGTGACCTTAGTTGACAATATCTACTGAACAACAAAGTAATATTCAATAGAGATTATGGTGTGGTTTATGATCTATAGATTTTACTTAGGGATATTTGATTTAATTGGATTGAGTTTATTGCCCAAATTTGATATATTTTTTTGCAATATATTTTGTTACTGGTTCGTAAGTTTCAAACTCATATTGTGAAGTTTAACTTTCTAAAAAAAATATTTAAAAATACACATAAAATAAATACTGCGTATATATTAGAAAATTGTGTCACATTATTTTATTAAAGTAAACTGACACAAATATACAACAATTGATACAATAATATTTTTACTGTGTTGTATATTTATGTTATTTTGTGAAAGTGTCGCAAATAATTGTCACACTTAAAAGACATAAAAATAAGTGTTGTAGTTCATGTCAAAAAAGTATAACACGATACATATATGACGCACAATTGATATATTTTTACGGTATTTAACGCAACATTATTTTATTGTGTCATTAATTTACAATATGTAATTGACGTGTTGCATTGAAAATATCGCAATTTAAGGACATATAAATAAATGTTGTATATGTGTCACAACAGTATGTCATAATTTTTAAATGTCGCATATGTTTGTATCGCAATAGCCCAGATTTCTTGTAGTGATATAGTTATATAAAATTCAAATAAAAATAATTTCTTACGGGTTATTAATGAGATGAAGGGAAACAATTTAATTTCTACTACAACTTATTATTATTCAAACTAAGTAATAATCGTTTATGTACCAAGAGTGTTTTTTTATTATCTGCTTAGATTGTTTACCAATATTTGCTTTTTTTTTTAATATAATAACACAAAACACATTTTATTTTAAACTTCACATATATTTTGGGGATAATAAGTAAAATTACACACTTTTATAAAATAAAATAAAAAATATATACTTAAAAAAAAAGATAAAAAACTCACTTTACGTGATAACACGAGGAATTTTCTCAGTGCATATGTTATTTATATTGTTTTGTGAAATAAATATATGAGCACATGATCAATTTTTTCATGTGCTCATGTAAATTTATAATTTTTATATTTTATTTTTAATCGGTTATTTTTTATATATATTTTAGCTTTTACACCTATATTTTATGTGATGAATTATTTTTCTCAATTAAAAATATATTTTATATTTTTTTAAAATCCACACTGATTTTCATACATAATTATAATTATTCGTTTATGGCACGAAATCACTACAATAGTTAGTAGTAATTGTCACTCTTTATTTATCCTTCAATTTCAACTGTCAGTCAACCCTACTAGACCCATATATCAAATAATTACAAAAAGAAGAAAGAAACTAATTATTTAGTTAAATTTTATTAACGCATCTCTCAAGAAATCGAGTTGTACTTATTTCTAGTTTCCCTAAATCGTCAGAAAAAAATTCATCATGATGAATGGACAATAGTTTTAACTTCAAACTTTTCCATTCCCTATATACAATTATTTTTACTTGAATATATTAAAAATATCAAATAATATGGTTTAGATGTTTAATTGAATGCTAAAATCTAAAAATATGTCACAGATCACATCATGAATATTGTGAAATTAAAATATGAATATGCATGATTGAGTGACATTATTATATGTTTGTAGAAAAGTTGATAGCCTTTTTCTTTGTGGTTTCCCTACCCACCTCCAATAACCTCCTTTCCTTGCTCTTTACCTAAATTCATCTTTTATTTGTATCATAGCTAATATATATGGGACCTTTTTCATTTTTCTATCAATTTCTTATTTAAAAAAGAAGTTTCCATTTAACCCATAATCACAATTAGAGAATAAAATCTCTTGTGGATCATAGATTAACAAGCTCTGTTTTTTATGATATACATGTTTGGTGAGTCAATTAAAACTAAAATAAGATTTTTCCTTCTTAGTTACTCTTGTGATCAGTTGGAAGGTGGAAACAAATAAAAATTAATTAAGTGCAACTACTCTAATCATTAGGGATCGATGCAGTCGATATAGGAAAATATTGTATTGTTTTTTATGCATGGAAATGAAAATTATTCGATTAATAAATACCATCCAATTTTGTTTTCTTTGGTAGTTCATTGGACATGTTAAGATTCATGATACTTACGATATACATAATTGACATTCAATCACTTGGAAGATATTTCTCAGTGATCGATCACCGTTTTTCGAAGTGAGGTTTGCACGATGATTAGAAAGTAAATAACGAAGTGAATCACGCAAGATTTACGTGGTTCGATCTTTGAAATAGATCTACGTCCACGGGGAGAGAAGAGCTTTTATTATGAAGGGCTTGAGAGCTAAAATTACAGTGTCCTGAATGTCCCTTTAATCTAGCTATTTATAGATAACAATGGCGGTTTACATCAAGTGGGCTGAGGTAGCTGGGCTTCTGGGCTTTTGGGCCTAGCTGCTTCTGTTTGGGCTTTATTGATGGGCCACATCCTATCACATCCCCCCCCTCAAAAGAAGATCGGCACCGTGGGGGAGATCTTGACGAGGTGGGTGTGCCGGACGAAGTGAAGATCTGGACGAGGTGGAGATCTTGTAGTTGCCGAAGTCGAGGTGAAGCTTTGGTTGTGGCCGATGTCGAGGTGAAGCTTTTGACGAAGCCGAAGTAGTGATCGAGGTGGTGGAAGACAGCTGTTATAGAAGGTCGCGTGTGACACGCGTCGCTTTCCCATTGGGGGAGGTGAAGAGGCGGGATTTTGAAAAAGGGCGGTTGGAAAAAAGGTGATGTGATGTTTTATAAAAGCTTCTTTTGGAAGCTAAAAAACACTTTTCACTTTTCGCAACCCCTAATTTCGCTCCCCAATTTGCAAAAAGCTCTCAGCCTTTCTGCCATTATCGATTTCAAGCTCGAGAAAAATTCTTCAAATCTTCTCAACAAGTAAGTGTTTTGCTATCATGGCTTCTTCGTCTTCTGCCTCTTCTTCGTCTTCTGCTTCTCGCACCCCAGTCGATCTTGAGGTAGTCGAGTCTCCCTCGCCGATTAGGAGTCTTCCGGCGAGGGTTTCTGTTAGGGTTTTTACCCGTGCTTTTTCTCCTCCTGTATTTCGGGAAGTTGAGTTCTTGCCATTGGGGGGGTCTGGTGCGGTGCTGGACTTTTCGTCCACCATGAGTGCGTCGCACATGGTGAATCTGGCCCGCAATTTTGTTTTTCCAGAGTCAATGGAATTAGTTCTTCCTCGGGAGGAGGATAGGGGTAGCTCTCCTCCTGTAGGTTTTTTCACTGTTTACGAAGACTATTTGCATTTTGGTCTTCGTTTTCCTTTGTGTCCCATTTTTGTTGATTTTTTGGAGAGGTGGAGTCTGCCTTTGGGGCAGTTAGCACCGCCGTCGATAAAACAGATCGTCGGTTTTTGTATAGAGGTCGGTAGCCGCGGAGGCTCGGCCTCGGTAGATTCTTTACTTCGCTTCTTCAGGGTGAAGCGGGCGCTGACGGGGTGGGTGTACCTCTCCCCTACCAACAAGTTCAAGTTGGTTACCCCGTCGAAGGTGTCGAACTGGCAGAAGAAATTTTTCTTCTGCCGAGCAGAGGGAGTGCCTCTGCACAACTGGTCCTCGGCTAAGTTTGGGCCGCAGCTGAGGGTGGATCCCGTCGGCGAGGTCGAGGTGGGCTTGGCAAACCTCGGCCCCATTAAGAGGAAATATGCCGAGGCGGAGCTGTCGAGGCACGGGCTGAGCCCCTGTGACACCATCGCCGACGTGGATCCGGGTGAGGTTTTTGGGTTGCGTTGTCTGTCCTCATTTCTCCAAATTAGATTTTAATGTTTGTTTTACTTCTGCAGTGGATCCCGAAGTGTTGCAGGCGGCCCTGAGGAGGAAGAAGAAGAGGCCGAGAGTTACCTCGGCCGCCGAGGAGACGCCGCGCTTGGAGAGGGCGGAGAGGGTGGAGGTCGGGGTAACTCCGCCCGTGATCGACCTGGAGGAGCCTCGGAGGGAGGAGGTGAGGGGCCCGGATGCTCGGGCGTCCGGGTCGGGGGAAGCTCGTAGGGCCCCGTTTCCCGAGGTGAGTGGAAAAGTTTTAGCCTTGCCTACTTTGATTCTTTTTCTTCTGTGCTGACATATTCCGTGCAGGAGGCGAATATGGTGCTGGACGGGCTGAGCGCCCTCTCGCACTTCGTCATCGACGGAGTCGAGTAGTTCAGGGCCTTAAAAGCCGAGCTCGAGGGGGCGAGGGCCGAGGCGGCGAAGGCGGAGGAGCAGGAGGCCAGGACTCTGGTCGAGCTGCTCGCGGCGGAGAGGAAGGTGGCTGAGGCGGAGGCCGAGGCGGCGAGGCTGAGGGGGGAGCTCGCCGAGGAGAGGGAGAGGATGGCCCGGGCGGCGGCCGAGCAGGGCGGCGTGCTGCGAGCGCTTGCTGAGCGGATTTTCCGCTCCAAGTACTTCGGCACCGTGGCGGCGCAGCTGGTGACCGCCATGAGCACGCCGATTACTTCGGCAGCGCTCGACTTGGTTGCCAAGGATTACCCCGAGCTTGATAAAGTCAAGTACGGGTATGAAAAGGTGACTAAGGAGGAGATGCTGCGGGAGTACGCGGAGGTGCTCGTGGAGTGCACCGCGGCCATCCCGGTGGTGGAGCGGCTCGCGCAGCAGAAGACCCTGCTGTCCGAGCAGGTGGTTCGGCACTGCCCGGTGGATCGGGATGACAGTCTTGAGGCTGTCATTGCCGATCTGGCTAGGAGGCCGGCTGCCGATGCTGAGGAGGGAGGCGGTGAGGGTGGCGGCGCTGAGGTCGGTGGGGATGAGGCGTAGTACCCCTTTTTTTTTTTTTTAGCTTGTATCACGTCTCTATTAGGGAGGCGCTTTTTACATGTATATAAAATACTTTTTGTTGAATTGTGCCTCTTGCTGAACTGTCTGCTTTTTGCCTTTTTGTAGCCTGTTTGTGACATCTCCAATACTTCGCATTTTGAGCAAGAAATAAATGAGCTTCGTCGGGCCGCCGAGGCAGCCGAAGTCGAGGTCGCGTGTTGGAAAAGCCGAGCTACCAACATCGAGACCGAGCTTGAGGCAAAGCTTAGGTCGGCTCAGGAGAAGCTTGACGAAGAGCACGCGAAGTTTCTGGAGCTTGAAGATAAGTTCAAGAATGTCAAGGACGATCTTCAGACTTTTAAGGCCATAGCTGAGGAGCATGAAGAGTGCGAGGACCGTATACATAGAAGCGGTGGTTTGACCGTATACGAGGTTCATACACAAATAAAGGAGGTCCGAGCTCGTACAAGGAAGTACATAGAGAAGTATGGCGATGACTCCTGGCAAGTTCGCGAACAGGAAGAGGCGCTTCTCAAGCTTGGATCCATGTACAACATTATTCTGAAGAGGAACCCGAGGCTGAAGAGGTGGATCGAGTCTAAGAAGGCTTCGCTCGAGGCTTCCTCTTCGGGTCAGTTGGAAAGGAGTTCGGCTGGCGCTCCTCCCCTCACTTTGGGTCGAACTCGAGAAGAGACTCTCGCCATCATGTCTCGAGGTGGAGGACGACGGGCTTCAGGCGGCCGAGGACGGGCTGTGCTTCCAAGCCGAGGTCGATCTACGCCTTCAGGGCGAGGCCGAGGTGGTTTTGGCCGTGGTGAGGGGATGGCCTTTTTGGATACGGTGCTCGGTCATGGTGGCGCCAGTTCGAGCTCGGGTTTGGGTTTTATGGAGAAGTACCTTAGTTTTAGTGGTAGATCTCCGGGCTCGGACCCTCCACCCTGATTGTAATATGTATTTTTAGGGAATAAAATACAACTTTTCATCATCATTACTTCTCTAAAGCTTTACTTAATTTGTGTAATCAAGTTTGCTTCAAATTATTGTGATGACTGGTTCGTACTTCGTAATCGCTTCGTTTGATACCGAAGTTTTACTTCGTCTAAAGGCGAAGTTTGAGACTTCGGGTAGCTGAAGGCGAAGTTTTGAGACTTCGGGTAGCCACTTCGTTTAGGAACGAAGTTTGGGCTTTCAAGTTCCTTGTTTGTCGATTTAATCGATAGGAGTGGTCTCCTCACGCGCGTTTGACTTCGCCACTTCGTCTGAAGACGAAGTTTTGGCTTTGAAGTCCCTTATTTGTCGATGTAATCGATAGGAGTGGCCTCCTCGCGCGGTTGAATGCTACTCTCAATTTGGAGTTTTAGCTTGACTTGGATCTAATGCAGTATGTATACAAAAAATGTTTCACAAAAGAATTTAATAAAATCCGAACTACATAAATTACAAATAATATTTCTTTAAATGAGAAACATGCCAAGTTCGGGGTATTGGCTCCCCAGATAAGTGGACGAGCTTGTATGAGCCTTTGCCGAGGACATCTTGGATTTGATAAGGACCCTCCCAGGTGGCTTCAAGTTTACCGAGCCTCTCCGCCTTGCTAACTTCATTATTTCTGAGAACGAGGTCGCCTATTTGAAACTGTCGATGTTTCACTCGATTGTTGTAATACCGAGCTACTTGTTGTTTGTACCGAGCTTCTTGTATGTAGGCTCGTTCTCGTTTTTCCTCCAACAAGTCCAAATTATTTCGGAGGCCTTCTTCATTGGCATCGGTTGTGAAGTTTATAGTTCGGGGGCTCGGCAAACCGATCTCCACTGGGATTATTGCCTCGGTTCCGTAGACGAGGCTGTATGGTGTTTCTCCATTGGATGTCCGAGGTGTAGTTCAGTAGGACCATAGGACTTGGGGTAAGTTTTCGGCTCAATCTCCATTGGCTTTGTCGAGACGAGTCTTTAAACCTTTGACTATTGTCCGGTTCGTGACTTCGGTCTGACCATTCGCTTGAGGGTGCGCTACCGAGGTGAATTTCTGCTGGATATTGAGTTCGTCACACCATTCTTTAAATGCCTTATCCGTGAATTGAGTTCCATTATCCGAGACGAGGATGTGAGGTACACCGAAGCGACAAACTATATTCTTCCAAACGAAGTTGAGGGCCTTTTTGCTCGTAATTTTTGCTAGAGGCTCGGCCTCTACCCACTTCGTAAAATAGTCGATGGCGACTATTAGGAATCGTAGTTGGCCTGGGGCCTGCTCAAAGGGACCGACGATGTCTATCCCCCATTGCATGAAGGGCCAGGGGCTTTGCATGGTGGTCAGCTCGGTTTGAGGTACCCTCGTTATTGTTGCATGAATTTGGCATTTCGGACATCTTTTGACGAGGTCGACTGCGTCTTGTAGCATGGTCGGCCAGTAGTATCCCCATCTCATAATCTTTCTGGTTAAAGCCCGAGTTCCGACGTGACTGCCACAGGATCCTTCGTGCACTTCGCGTAATATGTAGTCCGCTTGATTGGGTCCCGCGCACCTTAGAAAAGGTTGAAGATATGATTTTCTGTACAATACTCCCCGATCCAAGATATATTTGACTGATTTGTTCTGAAGCTTCCGAGCTTCAATTTTATCATCAGGGAGTTCGCCTCTTTCTAAGTAATCCTGAAGTGGTGTCATCCAGCTCGGCTCGTCATCGATTACTGCGTTCACTTCGGCTTCATCTATACTTCGGGTTGTGACTTCTTCTACCGGAGAGGCCGTGGATGACGACGCGAGCTTGCTTAATGCATCAGCTCGGTCGTTTTCACCTCTCGGGATTCGTATCAACTCGAAGTATGAGAAGCTTTCTTGTAAAGTTCTGACCTTGTGGAGATACTTCTTCATCCTTTCATCTCGCGCTTCGTATTTTCCGAGGACGTGGCTCACTATGATTTGGGAGTCACTGTGGACTTGGATGGCCCGTAGCTGAAGGCTTTGCGCGAGGCGAAGTCCGGCTATTAGAGCTTCGTATTCCACTTCGTTATTGGTGGTTGGGAAGCTTAACCGTAAAGCATAAGGGATTTGTTTCCCTTCCGAATTGATGAACAAAACTCCAGCTCCGCTTCCCTTTTTGCCCGACGCTCCATCGACATAGACTTTCCAACAATCTATGGGGGGTGTCTTTGGCATTTTCTCTTCGATATTCTCTTCGGCAGGTTTGGTAGGCTTCGGAGGTTCGGTGAATACTGCTTCCACCAGGAAATCTGCCAGCGCTTGCCCCTTGATAGCTTGCCGAGGTGCAAAGGAGATGGTGTGCTCGCCAAGTTCGACCGCCCACTTGGCGATTCGCCCCGAAGCTTCAGGCTTCGTAAGCACTTGCCGAAGTGGTAGGTCGGTCAATACTTGTATCGGGTGAGCATGAAAATATGGTCGAAGTCGTCTTGCAGCATTCACTAAGGCGAGTGCGACTTTCTCCAAAGGTTGGTACCTCGTTTCTGGCCCTTTCAAGGCTCGGCTTATGAAGTATATAGGTAATTGCCGAGGTCCTTCTCGAACTAAAACTGCACTTATTGATTCATCCGAGGCGGCGAGGTATAGGGAAAGTACCTCGTCTTCCTTTGGGACGGATAAAGTGGGCAAGTTGTCGAGGTACTTCTTCAAATTCTCGAAGGCTGATTTGTGCTCGTTATTCCATTCGAAGTCTGGAGCCTTCTTAAGGATCTTGAAGAATGGGAGTTGCTTCTCGGCTGCTTTAGATAGGAATCGGCTTAGCGCGGCCAAACAGCCCGTCAATCGGTGCACATTGTGTATCGACTTCGGCGCTTGCATCTCCTGGACGACCTTAACTTTTGCTGGATTAGCTTTTAATCCTTCGCGGGAAACCCAACACCCTAGGAATTTTCCGGACTGGACCATGAAAGTACATTTTCCTGGGTTTAACTTCAGGTTCACCTCGCGGAGCAGTTTGAAGACGACCTGGAGGTCGTTTAAGGTAGTGTTGACTTTTTTGCTTTTGACAACGATGTCGTCGACATATACTTCAATAATCTGACCGATGTGAAGTTTAAATATTTTGTCAACCATCCTTTGATATGTAGCTCCAGCATTTTTGAGTCCAAAGGGCATCTTCTTATAAGCGAAAATGCCAAAGTCTGTAACGAAGGCTGTCTTCGGAGCGTCCTCGGTATTCATAAGGACTTGATGGTAGCCTTTGTACAGATCAAGAAAACTAAAGACCTCGTGACCGACGAGGGCCTCTACTTTCTTATCAATGTTGAGGAGGGGGTAACAATCTTTGGGGCAGTGTTTATTGAGGTCGGTATAATCAACACACATGCGCCATCCCCCTACTTGCTTCTTCACCATCACGGGATTGGCCAACCACGTCGGATATTTTACCTCGAATAAAATATCGGCTTGCTGTAGTTGGCGCACCTCGTCGCGTATCACCTGATTCCTCTCGGCAGCGAAGGCTCGTTGCTTTTGCCGAACTGGTTTTACCTCGGGGTCGATGTTGAGGTGGTGAGTTATGATATCAGGTGATACCCCGGTCATGTCTAAAGGAGACCAGGCAAAAATGTCTCTAAACTCCCGGAGTAGTTGAATAACTTGACCTCGGAGTTCGGTGCCCCCGACGAAACCGACTTTGACGACCTTGGACACGTCGTTTTCATAGAGTACGACGTCTTCTAGAGGTTCTGCAGCAGACGAGGTCGACTTCGGCACGCCGGGGTTCTGTAATTGCTATGCTTGGGGATGTTGTACACCAGAACCTCGGAGTGCGATCTGCATGCACTCCTTGGCTTGTGTTTGATTTCCCCGAAGCGTGATAACTCCATTCTTTGAAGGGATTTTGATCATTAAGTGGTAGGCCGAGCAGACTGCTCTTGTCGCTATCAGCCAATCTCTGCCTAATATAATGTTGTAGGGAGAGTTGGCTTTGACGACAAAGAAGTGGATTATCTTTGTAGTGGATAATGGACTTCGTCCTACCGTCACGGGGAGTGAGATCGTTCCATCTGTCGAGGTCTCCCCTTGTGTGAAATTCTTCAATGGAATGGGTGCTGGTTTGAAGCGCGCTTCTTCGATGTCAAGTTTGCCGAAGCAGCCTTTGAAGAGCACGCTGACCGAGGCTCCACTATCAATAAAGACCCGGTGTACCAATTTGTTAGCCACCACGGCTTCGATAATAGTGGCATCTTGATGAGGCGAGGCATGAGGGACAGGGTCGTTGTTAGAGAAAATAACGACCTCGTCCTTTTTGAACCTTTTATGTGAAGGCTCCTCCGAGGGTCGGTTTCGAGCTTCGGCCTTTAGCGACGACCTTGTAGAACCTTGGGGCACCCCGTTGATGGCGGCGATGATTCCATCATACTGAGGTTGATTCTCGTCAGCGTCTTCGTCATCATGTCTTGACTTTTTATCTTGGGGTTTGCAATTTTCTCCCCTATTCCTTCTTCGTTTGCCTTTGCCCCGAGGTTGAGTATCCGGTTGATTTTGACCTCGGTATCTTCCAAGAGTGCCATCTTGTGTTAAGCGGTCGATTTCCGAGGCAAGATTGCGACACTCCTCGGTGTCATGGCCGTGGCCGCCATGGAACTCGCAGTATTTATCTCGTGATCGTCGGCTTGATCCAGTTCGGAACAGCGGTGGAGGTCTCTGGAACAAGTTTGCGTGAAGCTCATAAATTTCCGCCCGAGATCTATTTAGCGGAGCGAACCGATCTGGCTCCTGGTTAGGCCGAGGTCCGAGGCGAGATGCTAATGGACCTCGTTGGATTCTTTCAAGAGCGCCTCGTCGATGCTGCCCTTGATCAGCTCGTTCCTCCCTTCTCTTTTTATCCTGACCTTCAGGTCGATCAGTGGCTCGTTTCTTCCTGTCTGCCTCATCCGCTTCGGCAAATGCATCAACAATCCTCCATAGCTGTTTGGAGGTTTGGGGGCGCTCTTTCACGAGCTCCCTGAAGAGTGTGCCGGAGTGAATGGCGTTTTGAAACGCCGAAATGAGGACATCGTCTGAAAGGCGATCGACCTTGAGGCTCTCATTGTAGAACCGAGCTAGGAAGTCGCTAATAGATTCTCCTCGTCCTTGTTTTAGGGTAAGGAGTTGGGCCTAACTCATTTTTGCTTCGGCTTTTTGGAAGAAGCGCCTCTCAAAGGCATCTAGCAGGTCGGCGTACGACCCTATGCTGCTGCGAGGGAGGTTGTCAAACCATTTCCGTGCATTGTCCACCAACAATTCGGGGAAGACTTTGCACATATAAACATCCTCGGCCAGTCCCTGGTTCAGCATATTATACTGATATTGCGACAGAAAGTTGCTCGGGTCGCAAGAACCGTTATAGGGCTTGATTGGTGGGACCCTGTATGCTGAAGGGAGTGGTGTGTAGAGAATTTTGTTGGTGAAGGGGGTAATGATTCTGCTGTAAACAGTGAATCTTCCCTCTCGATGATCGTCCTCGTCACGTCGAGAATGGTCGACGTTTCGACGAGGTGGCGTCTTCTCTCTTCGGTATTCCTCGTCACGTCGGTAATGGTCGACGTTTTGACGAAGTGGAGTCCTTCTTCGGTGTTCCTCGTCACGTCGGTAATGGTCGACGTTTGGACGAGGTGATGTTGAGCCTCGCCGAGGTGAAGCAATATTTCCTCGGCGATTATGCGGTCTTCGGGGGACTTCGTCATCTCTCTCCTCGGCAATTTGCTCCGAAGCTTGGGGTCGTTGTGATGGACCCGCTTTATCCTCTTCGCGATGACCTCGTTGTTGGTGTTGTTCGGCGAATTTGAGGAAATCTTGCTCGTGGAGATCTAGATATGCTTTGAGCGCATGACCGAGCAGAGGTTGAAGTGTGGTATTCCCTTGATTTTGATTCAATCTTTCACTGCTAATAGAGTCATCAGCTCGGTGGGAAAGGACATCTTCTACATGGCCTTCGGGAGTTCGGCGGTTCGTGGCCTGCCTGCCAGACCGAGCATAGTGTTCATCCCCTTCGTTAGTAGATAGACGAGGTGGATTACGAGGTATTTCAGCCTCGTTTTGTTTTCCTTTAGCAGCAGCAGCTATAGCATTAGATCGAGTGGATCTAACCATTGTGTTTTCACTTCGAAAATAGTGATCGGACACAAAATTTACTTCGTTTCCCACAGACGGCGCCAGTGATCGATCACCATTTTTGGAAGTGAGGTTTGCACGATGATTAGAAAGTAAATCACGAAGTGAATCACGCAAGATTTACGTGGTTCGATCTTTGAAATAGATCTACGTCCACGGGGAGAGAAGAGCTTTTATTATGAAGGGCTTGAGAGCTAAAATTACAGTGTCCTGAATGTCCCTTTAATCTAGCTATTTATAGATAACAATGGCGGTTTACATCAAGTGGGCTGAGGTAGCTGGGCTTCTGGGCTTTTGGGCCTAGCTGCTTCTGTTTGGGCTTTATTGATGGGCCACATCCCCCGACCTCCACCCTCTCCGCCCTCTCCAGGCGCGGCGTCTCCTCGGCGGCCGAGGTAACTCTCGGCCTCTTCTTCTTCCTCCTCAGGGCCGCCTGCAACACTTCGGGATCCACTGCAGAAGTAAAACAAACATTAAAATCTAATTTGGAGAAATGAGGACAGACAACGCAACCCAGAAACCTCACCCGGATCCACGTCGGCGATGGTGTCACAGGGGCTCAGCCCGTGCCTCGACAGCTCCGCCTCGGCATATTTCCTCTTAATGGGGCCGAGGTTTGCCAAGCCCACCTCGACCTCGCCGACGGGATCCACCCTCAGCTGCGGCCCAAACTTAGCCGAGGACCAGTTGTGCAGAGGCACTCCCTCTGCTCGGCAGAAGAAAAATTTCTTCTGCCAGTTCGACACCTTCGACGGGGTAACCAACTTGAACTTGTTGGTAGGGGAGAGGTACACCCACCCCGTCGGCGCCCGCTTCACCCTGAAGAAGCGAAGTAAAGAATCTACCGAGGCCGAGCCTCCGCAGCTACCGACCTCTATACAAAAACCGACGATCTGTTTTATCGACGGCGGTGCTAACTGCCCCAAAGGCAGACTCCACCTCTCCAAAAAATCAACAAAAATGGGACACAAAGGAAAACGAAGACCAAAATGCAAATAGTCTTCGTAAACAGTGAAAAAACCTACAGGAGGAGAGCTACCCCTATCCTCCTCCCGAGGAAGAACTAATTCCATTGACTCTGGAAAAACAAAATTGCGGGCCAGATTCACCATGTGCGACGCACTCATGGTGGACGAAAAGTCCAGCACCGCACCAGACCCCCCCAATGGCAAGAACTCAACTTCCCGAAATACAGGAGGAGAAAAAGCACGGGTAAAAACCCTAACAGAAACCCTCGCCGGAAGACTCCTAATCGGCGAGGGAGACTCGACTACCTCAAGATCGACTGGGGTGCGAGAAGCAGAAGACGAAGAAGAGGCAGAAGACGAAGAAGCCATGATAGCAAAACACTTACTTGTTGAAAAGATTTGAAGAATTTTTCTCGAGCTTGAAATCGATAATGGCAGAAAGGCTGAGAGCTTTTTGCAAATTGGGGAGCGAAATTAGGGGTTGCGAAAAGTGAAAAGTGTTTTTTAGCTTCCAAAAGAAGCTTTTATAAAACATCACATCACCTTTTTCCAACCGCCCTTTTTCAAAATCCCGCCTCTTCACCTCCCCCAATGGGAAAGCGACGCGTGTCACACGCGACCTTCTATAACAGCTGTCTTCCACCACCTCGATCACTACTTCGGCTTCGTCAAAAGCTTCACCTCGACATCGGCCACAACCAAAGCTTCACCTCGACTTCGGCAACTACAAGATCTCCACCTCGTCCAGATTTTCACTTCGTCCGGCACACCCACCTCGTCAAGATCTCCCCCACGGTGCCGATCTTCTTTTGAGGGGGGGGATGTGATAGGATGTGGCCCATCAATAAAGCCCAAACAGAAGCAGCTAGGCCCAAAAGCCCAGAAGCCCAGCTACCTCAGCCCACTTGATGTAAACCGCCATTGTTATCTATAAATAGCTAGATTAAAGGGACATTCAGGACACTGTAATTTTAGCTCTCAAGCCCTTCATAATAAAAGCTCTTCTCTCCCCGTGGACGTAGATCTATTTCAAAGATCGAACCACGTAAATCTTGCGTGATTCACTTCGTGATTTACTTTCTAATCATCGTGCAAACCTCACTTCGAAAAACGGTGATCGATCACTCAGATTCGTGATACTTGTATATTTATGTCTGAGATTTTTAATCACGTTTATAAAAACATTTATATATATATATATATATATAGTATTTCATTTGTCCCATAAGATTGTGCAAACTATTTATTGGCACAAGTTTAATAAATAGTAGATGGTTGTGTCAAGATCGTTTGAGTACTATTTTCATTAGAAATGGGCCTTTGGTTTTATATTATGAGTACTATCAGCCCATTAAAGGCCTTTACAAAAGCAACTGCTTTTTTCGTAGCCCATTAAAGACTGTCCAAAATTTATTTTGTAAAAACAATTCACCTTTTTCTCGGATATTTGAGTATGAAACCTCAATGGAAACTCTAATTTGTTCCACCAAGTGGTCCAACAGTTGTACTACCTTTATGCTACACAAGTAAGAGTTACATACATCTTATATTCTTTATGCATAAAGAGTTAATTGCACCTATAATCACATCCTTTGTACAAAAGTGCATTTTCATTTAATTTAATTTAATTTAATTCAGTAAGGACACAACCTATAAAAACAGTCATAAACTTATCATAAGATGTTATGGAGATATTAAATTGAAAATTTGTGCTTCAAATGCATAGATCATAACACGTTGTATCTAATTCCAAAGAGTTAGGATTTTCCTTGCCATTAACTCATATGTTAAAATTATAACATACTCCATGCATGAACACTAAGATATATTAATAAAAAAAGTTAAAAAACTAAGATGTTGCCAAACTAAAAGATCATATATAGACGCATGCAATATATAAGGAGCATGAAATAGAAGGAATGGAAATGAAGGGTTAGTGGTGAGTTAATTATGTAGCTAGGACAACATTTTACTTACTTACTACATATATATAATGATTAATAAATAAATTAATGATAAGGAGGGTGGAGGAGATGAGCGGCGGTGGACGTGAGACGCTGGCAGCGAGGGCACATGGTGAGGGCGGAAGGCGGTGGGGAGAGGTTGCCATGGCGGTTGTGGTGGCTGTGTTTAATGGCTCTGAGCTCCTCCGCCTCTTTGTGCAGCCTCCTATTCTGCTCACTCAGTGATCCCAACCATCTCTTCAAGTACTCACACTCCATTTCTGTTTGCTTCAGCTTACATCTGCTTGATGAGATGATTGGACATAAAAATGAAAATGAATTCGATGCTTAAGCCAACCATTACTAAATAAACCAAAAAGTCATAAACAAAAAATTAAACAGACCAAGAAATTAGTAATAAAGAAGGATGAAAATACTACCTTGCTCTGCGGTTCTGAAACCAGACCTCAACTTGCCTAGGCTTTAATCGTAACATTTCTGCCAACGTTTCCTTCTCTCTCTGCATTTTTTTACATGCCCACCATACCACTATTATTAATAATTACTTCCTAATTACAATACACATACATCGTACATGTCTCTGTATATATAAAAATAAATAATTTAAAAGTTGATAATGAGAGGTAGCTAGGATGGAATATTAATTTATATTACACATACAGGGTTTAAGGCGTGATTTTGTCTGAAGCTCTCTTCAAGAAGACGAGACTGCTCTTTGCTCAGGCGAAGTTTCTTTCTCTGGGCCGGGCCTCCTACGGTAGGGCTTTCATCTTCTTCTTCTTCCATGCATGATGAGGCTACTTGGTTTATGTCCACCTCTTTCATTCTGCTTTCCCCTACATTCATTTATATTTCATTCATATTTCTTTTAACTAATAATACTATCAACCTCTAATTTTGCATAAATACAAAAACATGGGGTGAAAGATGTGCAATATTGCACTATCATGTTTGTGATTCTACTACCCAAAATTTCAAAAATATTTTGAACGAAATTAAAACATTTGTTATAAGATGAGAGATCCACATGCAAATTAAGTTCCAACCATACACACACAAGTAAATCTTGCATCTCATATAGATCCATGAAAATATTTATCTTTCTTGAAAAATAATCATTTATACTCCAAAAAAAAAAAAGGAAAAAATAGATAAATAAGGAAAATAAAAATGACATGCACACACAAAACACGCATTAGAAACGCAGAGAAAATTGGATACTTAATTAATTGGTTTGTTACCTGAGGATAAGAATGAAGGATCAGAAGAGAAGCCAGGCATGGCCATAGTTAACTCTAAGCAAGAAGAGACAGTATGAGAATTCTTCATCAAGTATAGAGATTAATATAATTAAGGAGAGAGGGCCACAGCAGCTATATTATATATATAGACTTGTCTAGACAAGAAATTAACTGTTTAGAGGTAACAGACAAACATAGACACGTATATTTATACATGTTGATATAGGAGTAGTGGTGCAATTTAAATGGGAAAGGGTGGAAAGGTCATGTGCGAAATGGTCAAGAGCAAAATAAGGAATTATATATTTGAATACAGCACATATATATACTCAAGAGTGAAGACTGGGAGTTTGTAGGAGAAGAGTACAATTAAGATGTTCCATTGAATTCCTATATTGGTCGATTTAAAGATTGATCATTAGGTGTGTGGAAGGAAGTTTATGTCTCCATCCCAACTTATATATATATTCAAGGGATCCATCAACCAATAAAGTCTTTAATTTATCTTTGGGTGCTAAATAAAGACTACATGTTATAATTGAAATAACAAAGTGTTTTACCAGAATGTGAGACGACTAACATTAAAACTAAAGTGCGTAGCTAAAATTGTCATTTTAGTAATGAAATTAAATGAAGTAGTGTAGTTAGTAGTAAAGTAGGAAGGATGAGGATGGAGGAGACGTGGCATGAATGATAGAAAAGGAGCAGAGTGTGGGGTTTATTGAATGGAGAGTGTCGGTTTAAAGGAGAGCTGCTGAAATGATTGGCAACCACCTTCTTCTGACTCCTTTATTACTCCTATTTCTCATTTCCTACACTAACTCTTACACATGTACATACATACCATTGCATCCATTCCATCTCCACATACTGTCCTATTCATATATAGATAGCACTTTATACTTATTCAGGGATCAGGAAATATATGTAAGTGGAATAAGGGACATTTTTTCTTTTCTGTTTTTTAAATTGCGTAAATTTCCAGTTTAAAAATTTGAATGCTAGTATAAATTTCATGAGATTTGGTTAATTTGTAGTAATGTGAAGAGTGAATTAAATATGATTGTTCAGAATAACAATTTTAAAAAAAACAAAAAAATAGTTGGTAAGAGGACACAATTCTTCCTAATTCAGTCCATGTGTTTGAGTGTGTGCATAACCAAAATTGATGTATGCACAACCAAAATGGCACGTGCAGCCAATTGAAACGAAAAGTATGTATATTAGTACTATATGCGATAAATTTAGTCAAAGAATAACAACATTCCAATGCGGGACTTGAGCTCGGGCAGGAGCCTTGCATTAGGGAGGGACGAAATTCGGGAGCTGGACTCTCAAATGTGAGCCAGGCTCGTAGCCCTGCCCTATTGGAGATGTCTCTCGCACTTCAGGCTCCCATCTCTTTTTTAATGAAAGGTAATTTATTTATTTTAATATTAATTTATATTATTTCGTCAGTAAATTTGTACAAATATTTTATTTCGTCAATAAATTTGTCCAATTTTAAGAATTATTAGTTATGAAAAATTAATCATATATATCTTTAATAATTTTTTATGTGCTAAAAAACAAAAAGGTTTCAACTTTAAAAAGTTCAAAATTAAAAATTATCAATATATTTTCGATAGTTTTCAAGTTTCAAAGTATAACAAATATTGCATAAATTTAATAAATATTATAATAATATTTGTTGTAAACATAAAAAAATTTAGAATATTACTTTAATTTCCTACATAATGTTTAAAATTTTAAAATATAAGATAAAATATAATTAAAAAATAAAATAAAAATATATATGAAAAAATAATCTTATTTAATAAAAAATATTATAATAGTAATAAAATAATTCATTTTTTTCGGTTTTGGTTTTGTCTGAATCCGAACCAAACCAAATTAAAATTCGAATTAAAAAATAAAATCAAACTAAATCAAAAAATCAAAATTACCGAACCAAAATTAATATTTCATTTAAATTCAGTTTAATTTTTCGGATTCGGTTAATTTTGGTATTTAGTGCGGTATTAATTTTTAAGAATCGACAAGAATAATTAAATTCTCTAGTACCGTACAATTGTACATGCAAAAATACGAGAACAAATGGGAATTGACGCTCTTTTTCATTAACGTCAAGAAGAAAAGGACAATTAATGCTGTCGCTGCCTCTAAATAGACTAAACCTTATAATTAAAGCAGGATTTCTTTTGGTATTAACTCCTCTTTTAAGCTACTAATCAAGTTACATCCACCAAATAGTAATTGCAAAATGACTCATTATCAGAATTCCATTAATATTTGACCTTCTTCATACATATTAGTGGCGTTTTATCTCTTCTTTAGTTGGAATCTAAATTATATATGTACGTGGCTCTTATTTTTTTAATAAATATTAATGTCATGTGCATTGAACATTGTTAGATCCGCTTGTAAGTATATTAACATACATACATATAAAAGTAAAACATTATTTGTTATTAATATAATGGAATTGCTTAATCTTTCAGTTTAATCTATCAACGCGTGCGACTATACATATATAAACCATTGAACATTGAATTACTTGTATGGAAAGAAGAAGAAGAAGAAAATTGAACTTGTTTGACAAAGAATAAAATAAGAAAATGAAATGAAATTTGGTTGAATATTCAATTGGTGGACGACATTAACCCGACTAACACGGTTTCAGCTGCTTTACCGCTTTTCATTTTGTAGTTTATTCATTAATTAATATATTATATATGTGTATATATCAAGTAATAAATTTAATATAATTTAAATCTATTGCTTGAATCTACATTTTTAGTCAGTATATAACATACTATAAGATAAATAGTGGATGCTCATTATCATAATTTATATTGATTTATATAAGTATTTAGGTCTGAAGTATGAAGGCATAAGGCGAAGCAAACACCAAATGCCATCTTCAAGAATAATATTTCATCACATAATCCAATAAATTAATTAAAAAAGATTTAAGAGAATAGAAATAAAGATAAATGCCGAAATTAGGCGAAAGTGCATAAAAAATTGGGACGCACACGCACACGAGGGCGACATTAATTAATGATTAGGGGAGGCATTAAGCAGGCAAAGGGACCCCACCGCCGATCATGAGGACTGTGGGTCCCTTTTCGCTCTTGTACAAGGAGGCACGTGGGCCCCGCTGTTCCTCCCTCCTTCCCTCACTTCTTGCTTGTGGGACCCGCTTCTTCAACTTTTATGCCTTTTATAGTTATAGTTAAATATAGTTATAGTTAAATATGTAATATATGTAATGTGAGTGATTAAAAATGTATCGGTACCTAACAATAAAAAATATGATTGCAGTACATGGAATGGAGCGTGGAGGAGTTTCTCAAATCCCATTTGGTTTTGATATGTATAAAGTGATCATTACATGAAGGCATGTAACGGGCTTCCTGCTGTAGATATGTAAACAACAGGCAAATCTTTAAACAAATTAAGTATCTTCTCAAGTACTGTAACGCCTTCTATTTTTAGTATCTGTTATTTGAAATTCAAAAAAAAAGTACAAGATTTGATGAGGCTATGAGTATATAATGTGTTTGTTGGCAAGCTTATTATTATTGGCAATTATAGTTAGTAGTGAGAGTAGGCATATTCATAATTGCTCATGCTTTGGCTTACTGTCATGTGCATATGCAGACTCCTCACAAACACACACATCACATACTAATGAAGCAATATATATAAATTAAGAATGAGTAAAAATTGCAGCACCAATCAATGAAAGAAGCACTCTACTGGTTCTACTTTCTCAGCATGCCACTTGCTAAAGTGTGCTACAAATCTATGTAAATCAGATCAATCACTAAGAGTGCTTGGATAACATACAAATGTGCAGTAATCTCTACAACTTCATTGCATGCTAAAGAATTATTTATAATCTACTAGTGTGTTTCACTTTCTTCATATAATTTCATAGTTTATTTTCCACAATAACTGTTCAAAATGGTGTTGCTACTTGTTCCTCCACAGAACAATAAAATATCTTATTTAATTTGTGAATATTCTTGGATTCTAGTTCAGAAGCAGCAACAGCATCTCTAAGAAAAACTGTTGAGAAAGTATATGAGGAGCAAAATAAGGCAGCAGTATGATCTCATAAGAATAAAAATAAGTGAATTAAACAGAATAATGAATCTTCATCAACAAAAGTAAGCAAACTTTTCTCAGTTTATTTCCTATCACTAGCAGCAATGATATGGCTGGAGGTTGAGTCTGCAAAATGGTAGGATTGGTATGAGGGTTTCGCACTCTGTATACAAAAGTTAGCAAACTTTTCATACATCTCATTTTCAGTTAAAGGTTGCTCTTTCTCATCATGTTCCTGATACTTCTTGATCGTATCCACTTTTGATTTCTCTTCCTGATCAATCTAATCTTAAGTCGATCGTGTTTCTGTCTGTCTGTCACACTCCCATCTCCACCTCCTCCATCGTGGTTTGCTCTTGATTTTTTTTTTTACTCAGATTTGAACTCCCGGCAAGCTGGTATTCTTAGTCGGAGTCACTATAATCTCAGTAATAAAGAATGCTCCCATGGCAAATTATCATATTTGTTCTTCAGATATACTGAGATATGGATTTGTTGCTGGAGCCACCTTTCTCATTCAACTCCAGAAGAGCATTTTGTATCATCTGAGGACTGAAATGAGAAAAACAAATACTTCACCAGAAACTTCAAACAACTAATTAAAAAGAGTAAACATGTTAATATGATGATGCTACATGTATCAATTAATGAAGGGGGTTTTGCAGTCTGAAACAAAGCGGTCGAGGGGATCCCGGAGAATGGATTGATGACAGGGTCGATCGATGTGTTCATATTTGAAATTGTTTATCCCAATACGCTTATTTTACGTGAGACAAATTAAAAGACTAGTCACACACATAATAATACAAATAAGCGAACATGAGGAATTAATAACCCAGTTCGGTGCTCAACACTCAGGGCCACGCCTAATAAGAATCAATCTACTATTCAAGAATCTCGAGTTACAAAATATAAAGGACTTTTACTCTCTAAGGACCACCCACGTCTTAAGGAACCTCTTCACTCTCCAACGCTTTTCTCCTAGTAATTGAAGCTAATATCTAGGCATTCACCAATGATCCTTACTTGCAAAGTTGTCACTCACACTCAATATGCCGGAAGATATCTTATTTCACGTGTTGTCTGTCACGGGCGTCCAACCGATGCATTATATAGGGCTAAATAGAAACCCTAATAAAGTTGCCTTGTATGGATATGGAGTCTTGATTTCCCTATGCATGGTATTTTGAATAAATCTTCTCTGAAGATCTTTAAGATATCAGAGAACACAAAATATCTTCATGTAGGATCCTCTACGCAATACCAAATAGAATCAATCACAAATATGGAAGTTTCCTTCCATGCACAGATTCGTCAGGCTGTCGAGTACAATTCGTAAGACAGTAAACTCATCTGGTCGGAGAAGCGTTATGAGATAGTTGTTTACCATAAATTCACCAACGCTTCATGCACTCACAATATTATTTCATTAAGCCTTTCCATTGAAACAAATCCTTAATTTGCAGTTTTCAAGTTCGTTCTACATATCCAGATAAATTATACTCCCTCCGTCCACTAAGTTTCTTCCCACTTCCCTTCTATTTTTGGCAACCATTTACTACACTCACAACTCAACACATCATCAATAATGTAGGGCCCATTCTCCACTAACTACACACTACTCATTATATAATCATTAATGTGAGTCCCTTATTCCACTCACTACTCTATACACTTTACATATATATCATCAATAAAGTAGACCTCATTCTCCACTAACTATACAACATTTAATACATTTTACCCTTTACCAACTAAGTCAACACAATTTATTAAAACTCGTGTCGGGTCAACTTTGGGAAGAAAAATCGTGGACGGAGGAAGTAGTAGGTTATTATCAAAAGAATTTGGCCCTATGCATGCATTGCTCACTCACTCCGGTTGTAGGCCTACTATCAATCTACAAAACAAAAGAATGAAAATAAGATCATAACTCTTACTTTATGTTTCAATATGTACTTGATTGGATATATAAGATGAATATGGAGAAATTAAAATAGAACAATTAGTTTAGTTGGTTCAAGCAAAGCAAGCATATCCCCGTACGGATATTATACAGTTGAACATTTGAATTGAACCCACTGATACAGCAAAGCCCCAAGATTCTCTTTTCGATTTAAACACTCCCTCCACGCTCTCTATCAATTCATTCTTCATCACCACCAACTTCACAAACACTTATTGACTTTGTTAATACGTACGGAGCGCTATTTTTCTTTCTTGAATTACCTCATGGATGATGATCAGCCGGTGCGTCGTCTACCCCAAGAAGGTGGTCGTGATTTCTATCACCACCAGCCTTCAACTTCCTCATCTTCTTCTTCATTCATTCCTCACTCTCTTCCCTTACATGTCGTACCTTCTCCCTCACCTACTTCGGATTTTACTACTTTCTTTTTCCTTCAGCCGCACTTGATGAGTAACTGATTAAAGAATTTTTGTATTTATGAACTATGAGTAATGAATGCATGTATATAAATATGAAAACCTGATTAGTTCAAGAAATTAATACTTGCTGTTAGAAGCTGGTGGATGATCGTATTCTTCAAAATTGAATACAATCTCCCTCTCGTTTATCATTTTTCTTGGATGATCCATCGTAGGGAATTGTATGGTGCATTGATATCCCTTTCAATCCGTCTGCTGAAATGAGCGACTTAGAGGGAAGAAATGTTTTGTATTACATAGTAATAAGTAATAAGTAATCAGCAAGGAAGAGAACACAGGAATTTACAAGAACACTAGTATCTTAGATTACTGGAAGTTAATTTTATGAAGAGGAACTTTATGGATTTGAACTTATGTTCAGCAATGGTCAATGTCTTCTCTAGGTAGTTGGTGAAGAATTGTCAAGGATAGGTATAGCTGGACCATTGATTACTAAGTCATATCTGGAGATGATACTTGACGACGGACAAGGTTTGAACATCTCCATGCACCGTTGCATGTGTATATCCTGTTTTACCTCCATGTTATCACATGTCACCGAGTTGTTCATGCCATGTTAATTTTGATGAGGATTGAAATGATGGTGGAATGTTCTTAGTTGCATGTATTTGTGTAAAAGAGAAAAGCAATGTAGATGATTTAGATAGCACCAGCAAGTGGCTTATATCATTATCAGATACATGTCTTTCTAACCGATGTATCCACGTTGCAGGGATTCCACGGCTTAATGCACCGCCGCCACCTTTGTCCGCTGCAACTTCTGCTACCACTCAAGACCCAACAATTGTAGCTCCTAAACCACTCCGCATATCTCCTAATGTTGCCATGCTCATTAAAGATTCTCAGCCATGGACTCCTTCACCTACGAAGTCTAAAATGGAACATGGTGGATCTGATGCCACTGGTATGCCTTTTTTGATAAGAGTGAATGAAGATCATGTCTGTGAAAGTGAAATTGAAAAGATGGGTAGCAACTTCATATTTCCTCGTTTTGGCTCCATTCTTCTCATGAAACAACTACAGGTCCTCATTCTTCCGCGGATGCCCTGCAGCTTACTCCAATGCCTGACACGTATGATTTAGATCGAGGGCTGCTTCTATCTGTACAAGCAATAGAAGTAATCTCCTATAAAAAAAAGGGCCTTTTACTTTATTTAAAATTTAGAGTTTAAAGTCATAATAATCTGCCACACTCTCACGTGGGCTCAATTTTATACATACAACTATTGCAGGTGTTGTTAGAGAATAAGGGACCTCCAGTGATAGTAGGAATTGGTAAGATGAACTCCTTCTCGTACTCTCTCTAATGGTCTTAGTCCTTTTTGCTCCAGAAGTCTAGAGTTGATGTGATTATACTGATTTTTGATACTATTATACATCTTTTGATTTGGACATTGTGCTTCAGCTGTCGATAAACTTTGAGACAATGCTTGTTTTCAAAATCTGCATCCTGGTCTATTCTCATTATTCTTTGATTCAGAAGTTTGGTGGTTAAGTTTTGTTCTTCTAACTTTGTTTCAGGAGGTCCGAGTGGATCAGGAAAGACGAGTTTGGCACATAAGATGGCAAACATTGTTGGCTGCGAAGTCATTTCACTAGAAAACTACTATAAATCTGAACTAACGAAGGATTTTAAGAACGATGACATTAGCTCTCTTGATCTGGCTTTATTGTCCAAAGTATGCATCTTTTATATGCTTTTAGTTTTAACCGTGATTTTCGGTCTTGAAATCGTTTGGTCAGTTCTGCTATTTTTGAACTCCCACAATGGTGGCCACTTTGTGGTATCTAAGGTTGTTATGTATTTTGGTAAGGGATTGGACTGAAAATTGGAAGGAGAAATTTGTTGCATGCACGTTAGTAATGGATCTAACCTCACTTGCTTCAAGAATCTTTTTGCTGGTTTTGATAACTATTTGCCATTCTGGAATTAGCAGAACATTGATGATGTAAGACATAGCAGAAGAACAAAGGTGCCTGTATTTGATATGGAGACTGGTTCACGAAGTGGTCTCAAAGATCTAGAAGTATCTGATGATTGTGCTGCGGTACAACTTATATTGCTTGGCCACCAATCCATCTCTATTGCAAAAATGGATTCACTTGTTCTTATTTCTTTTTCCAAGGGAATTGCTTCTTTCTTTTTTTTGTAGATAATCATTGAAGGTGTCTATGCTCTCCATCCGGACATCAGGAGGCATCTTGACATATGGATTGCTGTTGTAAGTATGATAAGGATCTGCTCAAACAAACGTCATTCACTTTCATAGAGGAAGTAACCAGCTAAAATAATAGGTTGGAGGGGTGTATTCGCATCTGGTATCCCGGGTGCAACGAGACAACAGGCGAGTAGGATGCTTTATATCCCGAGATGAAATTATGATGACTGTGTTTCCAATGTTCCAGCAGCACATGGAACCACATCTTGTTGAAGCTCATGTTAGTTTTTCAATGAAGTTCAAATTATGATTCTTGAAGTTGTTATGCACTAATTGTAATTTGGAGCATCTTCTCTGATGCAGTTGAAGATCAGAAATGACTTCGATCCAGAACTATCACCTGAGAGCTCATTGTTTGTGTTGAAAAGTAATAAACAAGTAAGCTGTTTCTTTCTTCTCCTGCACTTGGATTTTGTTTTATATATTTGTTTGATGGACTAATACATTGCATGCAGGTTGCCACTGAAGATATTCTAAAAATTCTGGATCCAAATAAGATTTGCAGTCAGAACTTCATTGACATATATCTACGACTTTCTGTAACACCTACCAATGGACAGCTTTCAGAGAGTGATTGTATAAGAGTTCGCATGTGTGAGGGTAGATTCGCACTGCTGACACGAGAGGTCTGCTTTTATATGTTTCTGTCCTAGCTGCTTTTGCATGTTATTTTCAAAGTATATTCTTATTTGAATGATCCTCCTTATGTAGCCTATCACAGAAGGTGACTTTATTATTCAGCCCCAATTGGATTTTGATATCAGCATACATACAGTAGCAGGTCTTCTTAATCTTGGGTATGTTGATTATGTTTATTGTATGATAATGTTGGTAATAAATTTGTATGATATTCAGATTTCTAAACATAAACATCGTATAAGTTTTGTCAACACCTCATATAATAAGATAAATCATTCTCTGGGCTGCTCTTTCATACCACAATCCTCTTTCTATCGATGTATGTTATGTTTATATCCCTGTGATTTTAGGTATCAAGCCGTGGCGTATATTGAGGCATCTGCCTCTATTTACCAAGACGAGAAGGTTTGCTTCTTGTATTTGATATGATATACAAATTGGTGTTGCATCTCCAAAAAGCTGTGTAAGCTCATTTATTTATCTTTTTCATCTCTATATTTTATAGATTGTTATAGAGATTGATCAGTTACAAGATATTCCGAAACCGTACCTACAAATTAAGGGAGTAAACAAAGAAACAGTAGCAGCTGCTGGTTCAACTCTTAGGTTGGATGGCTCATATACCACAAAGGTAGCATTGCTTTTAATTAATAAATTAGCATTTGGCAAATCTTCTCTCTCAGTTTGTGTCAGCTCAGTTCTCTTTCTTTCTTTCTTTCTTCTCTCTCAGAGTTATCTCGAGATACTTCTCGAAAGTTTACCTGCAGCAGCCGAAAGAAGTTCTAGTGGGATTCATCCTCAGCAAGCTGCAAGATTGCAAGAATTTGTTGAATACATACTGTCTCAAGTAACCTATTTTCAGCTTGTCTTTGTGTTTTTGGGTTTGGGGGGTGGGTTGGATATTACTAGGTTCATCTGCATGCTTACAGTATTTTCATTAGAAGTGAATAAGATTTTTTTTTATCATCTACTGCTCTCTCATGTAGTGTTACTTATAATGTTATGGTGATGCGCAGGGAAACATTACTTTTTCAGAGTCATGACAAAGCAGTCCACTAGAAGGTGTTATCGAAGACATGCAGTCGAGGATCAAACGACTTGAAAGATGGAATGCAATCAATACTGTATGTTACTTCCTCTCTCTTTATTTTACTATAGCATATTCATATTTGATACTCATAATATACTTTATGCTGTTGCAGGTGCTTTGGTCATTTCTAATGTCTGCATTTCTTGGGTATTCTCTCAATATAGAAATCTTCCCATCTCAATAATACAGAGATACTTCTAAGTTCTAACCCTAAAAAATAGTTCAACATGTCATTTATGGAAATACATTAATATGCAGTATTGCAGTGTATACATACTTTCCCCTCTACATGGATAGTGGACAGAACCCACAGTAGTCAGTTAGGCTAGGTTATGTAAAGACTAATACTCCATTCATTTGTGAATATTGACCACTGCAAACCTAATGTTTCATTTTCTCTCTTTTAACAATTTATCTGTAAATACATTAAGAAAACATCATCTGTAACAAAGCAACAGATTATATTATTAAACTTCTAACAGTTTTACAAAAACCGAACAGCCTTTCACCGTAAAACCAAAGAAAACATTAATGGTACATGCCCTCGTCCTATTATGTAGTTTTGATAAACTGGATAAAACCAAATCGTACATAGATCAGCATTTGTGTGAACAATGTAAACTCTGTTGTCTTTGGCATAATAAATGGAGTCTCAGTGATTGAATTCTTCAAGAGTGTTGCACGCATGTTAGGCACAAAGAAATGTTGGCAATCACTGATCCAGAGGCATATATCCACTGTATTCGGCATAATAAAGCGCTACTGCTAATAAAATGATTAACAAAATAATCCACCAGTTTATTATGCCTGCAAAATCAAAACAAGTGATGAGCGAGTAGAAAGATTATTATATCTAGAACCCGGTAGATCAAATCTCTCAACTTTATGTTTGACGCGATCTAATTAGTTAAGCGACACAATCTCATTTTAAATCAAATAATTTCCGTGTGTTGGGCTTGCAATAGAGTGGTTAATGCCTAAGGCCAAAGGTCTCAGTTTTAAGTCCATCATGGTGCGGTCTTTAAGTTAAGTTCTTACAATAAAATCAAATAATTTTCTGAAAGAGCAAGCCAAACATAGATCCAGAATCAGTATCCTTCTAGGGCACTATTTAACACAAGAAAGTTGAGCAACGTGAGATTTCTAAGGATGTTACATATGCATTTGCATAAAATGTGCAACCCTATGGAAAAGAGGTGTAAAGGCTCTATGTGAGTTCACGTAAGAACATCAACTGAACACGAGCCTATAAATTTGCCTTTTATGTTGGAGGAATTTCAGAATAGGAGGAGACCCAGGTTGGAGAAGAGGGGGCCATATACATAAACCCTTCATTATTCTGGGAAAGCCAGATTCTCCTCACGTAAATTATAAATTTTATTTTATGATCTCTATAAGCACAGGTGTTGTTTTTTGGATGATTAAATGGTAAAAACTAGAAAAGGAGTCTAGTAGGTCCAATTTAAAAGATAAAGAGTATATCAAACCTTTCTTCTTGTCCTTGATCAATCTCACCCTTGAACTTGAATCCAGGGATGCGGACACAACAGCCCTGCCAAACACTGTACATCAGTACTAATTTATACCATTCAGTCATCTCCAAAAATAGGCATTTATTTTGACACGCGAATTAAGGAAGTTTTACTTAGACTTTAAAGTGTGTAGTAATCAAAAGAGAAAAAAACAAGGGTGCAATTAGTAAACACTAATTGCACCCTTATTATCATATTGATTTAGCACACCTTATTATTTCCATTTTGGGAAATGCCTCTTTTTGGAGAGGACATTCCAAAATGGAATACGCCTTTTTTTAAAGAGGACGGAGTGGTACTTAACATTGCAGAAACTAATAAAATTTTCAAATGAGATATACAAGACTTGACAACCTCGAATCTGGTGAGAATGCCAATGCAGTAACGAGGCCGAGATGTGCTTTCTTGAAAACAGTTTGCACTCGCATGTTGGCAGAACTTATAATCAGAACATCTCCTTGAATTGTTCCACTGCATTATTGTCAGTTGAAGACGTCAAAGTTAATCAACAGGATCCATGACTATGAACATGACTTCACATTTTTAAGAATCATAGTCACATTTTAAAATAGAACAAAGAAAATGCTATGTCAATTATCATATTCTTACATTGCAAGGAGCTTCCCATCAGGTGATACATTGAACGCAGATATAGGATCCCGGGAGACGTATTTTGAACTTATCCTTTTCCATGTAGTTGGGTTCCACTTTATAATACTACCACCTTTATCTATATAGCACAGACGGGAAATACTAAAACTGACATTTCCTTTTCTCATAGATAAATGGACCTGCTAGAAAATTCTAACCTTGCATTGCTGTTATATACAGAACTGTATCTGTGCCAGTACTGCATGAGAACCGACAAAACCCCAAAATCTCGTCCTGCAGTAGTTATAAGAATCATAGAGAACATAAATTGAAATGGTATTGTAGGTTGAATTATATAGAAAACATAAAAAAAAATACTATTTTTATTTGCAGCTAAAGCATTATTTCTATCCAACATGTATTCTAGAAAATAGTTAGGGTAAGGATTTACAGATAAAAGCAATCATGTCATACTGAAAATTGAGAAGAAGTAGAAACTGATACCAAGGACATATTGTCCATTCTTCTGGAGGAAAAATGTTTTCTTCTACCTTCTATCCTGTATACGACCAAACATATTCACTAGTTATCCTGATTTAACTAGTACACTGAACTTTTCAGTCTCCCATTTATTTTAATTTTTCACTCAATATTTTTCTCCCAAAACATCCGATCGTTGCACAATAGGTTTGCAATTCTTCGGAAAAAACAATATGATAACCTCAACATTTTTCTGATTTGGCAGAATATTTTATTAACTAGTGCCGAAAGACATTAAAGAAAGCAATTACATTTTCCTTCGGTAGAGAGGCTACAGCAGATGATGATGCAATATCCCAAATCCTTCCAGGGCCACCTCCAACAGAGACAAGAAACTTCCCATCTGGACTGCATCAATAGAATCAAATCTCAACTTTGAATTTTAAGTTACTTCCTACACATAACAGTAAAACATGCTAAATGATGCCAATTGAAGGGGAACCTGAAATCTAAATCTTTCACAGATGAATGAGCATTGGCCTCATTGAGAATACTTTCCATGGCTGGCCACTTGAAAACCCTTAACTTACCATCCTGTGCTGCACAAGTGTCGGATAATTAAAAGAGCATCCAATATTATTAAACATATTAGTGTAGAAAGAGGCTTCTAATTGACTGTTTCATTAAATAAGTTAGCATAAAATAACATAAAATCCATTCAATCATGTGATAATCTCATCAAAGCAATCATGCAGCAGTTGATTACAGTGATGGAATAATAACAAATAAGGTAAGAAAAAAAAAACTACGCAAATGTGCTGAATGAAATTTCGTCAATGGCAAGAAAGGCCTCCCTTTGACCAAGGAACTGGCAACTAGGTCAGCATTAGTGTCTTACGTGGTTCCAGAGATATACAGCTTGTTTAAAACCACCTTTTCATAAGACTTTAGATAGGCAAATCCATTTGAAACTTGCTAGACTCTAGATGGCTAATATTGAGGGGACCTTTTAGTACCTACTTGAGTAAGACGCAGTTGTAGAGAACTAGGAACGGGTTGCCTCTCAAAAACAATCACATACTTTCATCCTCGAGGTCAGAATTTTTTGACTTTCTTCTCCATAATTTTGTTCTTAATTTCTTACTTAAGTCTCGGTCACTTCTTTACCTCACCACCAACAGCAAGTAAAGTTCCATCATTGTTGAAGGTGACCGCTAATTGTTGTCCAACATCTTCCAAAGGCTCAAGGACTTTCTCTGATGATTTCAAACTCAAATTATGGTCATCTGAGCTTGAGTTCGACTCCCATTCAAACAATCTGCAAGTTAAACCTATGTAGATTTATCAAAAGGTTCAACAATAACTCATGCAAAAGACTTCAATAATGGTCATTCCATGTCCTGTTTGTACCATTGTAATTGCTAATGTTTTCCTACATTAGGCTTATTAGCAGTGATACAATAAAAGTAAATTGTCAGAATACTTAGCAATAGACATTGTCAGAATTTTCGTCCTGCTTGTACCATCCAAATGCATGT
Source organism: Leonotis leonurus (assembly GCA_026898415.1). Lineage (NCBI taxonomy): Eukaryota > Viridiplantae > Streptophyta > Magnoliopsida > Lamiales > Lamiaceae > Leonotis > Leonotis leonurus. Next base: position 606,010 of record JAPKLX010000004.1, read on the forward strand.
TATACACCAGTCATCACTAACACAAGAAGCTAAAGTTGAGTCCAATAATGCACACTTAACATGATTTTTCCTCACAGGGGCAGAGAGACTTATAATATATTTCAAAACGGAGAAACATTAAGCAGACCAATAGAAGCACAAGAACTATCTGTAAGAAGTAGAGAATTACGCAATTTCACATTTGATTCCTAAGCTGCTACTTAAAGCATAAAATAGACTGAAACATACCTGCAACTTTTGGGAAAGGAACAAATAATGCCTTCTCCTCCAGGATGCACTCCAATTCTGTAAGGCAGATCACTACCAGTTCCAGTTTTAGCCACCTTAAATAGTAAATAGCATGATATCAAAATTCTGTGACCAACTACATATAGGAAGCAGGAAAATCAAACTCAATCAAATAACAAATGTAAAAATTTCAGTATTACACAAGGTTTTAAAATGTGTTTTTCGCCTTGAGGCGATTTTCTATTGAGGCGTAAGCCTCGAGACAAGCTGAGGCATAAGCCTCAAGATGAATCGAGGCGCAAATAACAAAGTAACAACATTACCTAATGTCATAATACACTCATAATTATACCTAATATCATTACGCTCCAAAAAAATCAAAACTACAACTAGTTATAATTCTTAAAAATCTCAATTAACTTCCTAATATCAACATCAAATATTCATAAATCAAAAGTACAATAGATCCAAATTATCCTTGTATCCATCTCCATCTCCGCCTCTATCTTCTAATTGACAAAAAGAGTTTAAAATCGCCGTTGCTACGTCGAAAAGGGAGTGAAGTGTGGTGAAATGTTGCATGTGATGAGAGAGTAGTGAAGTGGAGATATATAATTTGAGATAGGCCAAGTGATGAGTATGTGTAATTTTAATCCTAATCGGATCAATTTAGCTATAATTGGACCACTTTAGTCATAATTGGGTTAATTCTTACTCAAATTTGCTATGTAATAATATTTTAGGCCCGAAAATGAAAAGGTATCAACTTTGAATTGCATATAGCCGCCTCAGGTGCCTCGACTGATTTGAGGCGCAAGCCTCAAAAGATCACATGAGGCGGTGCCTCAGAGGCGGTTTTTACTTGAGGCTACCCAAGGCGGCCCTTGAGGCAAGCCTCATGACTGCCTTTTAAAACTATGGTATTACATACAATCACGAGGATCAAAACTTTGTGACTAACTGCAGATGAATAGGAAAAATCAAACTCAAGCAAATAACATAAGTAACACTTCAGATCTTTCGCCTAAGTTGCACACACAGATACACTCATGTGCATGGTGACTTGGTGAGCAAGGGTTTGGCATGTTCTTGTTTTAAATAATGCACATAGCCTGTCGGCCCTGTCCACAATACTTGATAGCGGGAATCACAGATTAAAGCCTGCTTTAATTTTCATATAAAAGTATCAACTCGAGAATTTTGTCCCAGATTCAATCACACTTTGTTGCACGAGGACTCCTGTATCAAAACTTTGAAAAATCTCGAAAGGGAATAGCTCCAACTATGTTCGTGCCAAAACTCAGAACTAGGTCAACATCGATTTTAGAAACAATTACATGTTAAAAAAGGAATCATATGCCAATAGTATAAGATGAAAGATTAGGTCTCACAGGCTGATCGGAGAGGGAGCTGGATTCGGAATCAAAGGCCGAGAGGAGGAGAGCGTTTGGAATCCCGCTGTGGCCTTCTCCGCCGCCTCCGGAGAGTACAACAAGGCGTTTCACCGGGGCAGCAGCCGGAGTTTCCGTGTCTTTGCGGCAATCAGCTTTGGCAGCAGCGGAAGATGGAACCCAGGCGGCGCCATATAGTGGGACACCGTACTTCTTGCTCTCACCATCGTCGCCGTTTTTGCCATACGCCATTGTAGATTGCTCTGGTATGATCTTAAACAAACACTTGCTACTATTTACTAGTCCCTATAGTGTGTGAACCCCTGCGCTTTGCCACTTTGCAAGCCCACCGTTTTCTTTTTCTTTCATTGTTTAGTTGAAAATAAATCACCTTTTATTTAGTTGAAAATATAATGTGATTTTTAATTTAGTTTAAAAACACATTACCTTTTAATTTGTTTTAATTTCTCTTAACTTTTGGAATAACTTTTAATTAAGATGATGTGTACACACGTGACAATATATTTTTAATAATTAATTTAATATATTTAATATGACTTTTCAATTATTTAATGTGACAGTTTATTTATACAATATAGCAATATTTTGTACTCATGCTGATTTTATTCTACTAAAAGTAATTTTATAAATATGATGTGTTATTTTATATATAATAATATAAATCATGTATTTTTATTTTTAAAATATAAATATCATAAATATTAAACATAACAATGTAAATGTTATATTTTTTTAAATAAATTATTAAATTATAAATTTTAAGTATAAAATACTCACACATATTATTATTATATATAAACTTCTTATTTTAAAATTATACTAAAAAAAATATATAAGAAAGACTTGAACGCTGTCGTGTTCAAGTACAGTGACTCCACGGAGTCGTCCACAATTATCGGCGGCAGTTTAAGGGTTCCTCCTTGGAATTCGATGCCGGTTAGACTGCACGTTTTGCTTTGATCAATCTGGATCCCTGTTTTCGCCAGCTTCGTGGCTGACCGGAGGAAAGTGGCACCGCCGCAATGGCTGCATGGTTTTAATCATAGTCTTCCCTTCCTGTAGCCGGAGATGGTAATTGCTCACCATGATTCTCCGACACAAGTTTAAAATATAGATGCACATTCTATGCGCTTGGACTTGGTACGGCGATGCACCGAAAAACTTGAGAATGAGCTTTATAATTACCTCTTCCAGCTGCTTGATGCAAATAATATTATCATTAACAATTCAGTTTTTTTCGAATATCATTAATTTTATAAATTATTAAATTTTAATATTAAATTTAATATTTTTAAAATTAGAACTTATTAATGTGCTCGTAACTTATATAACATGTTACGTAGATGAATAATAAAAAAAATATAAAAATTATTAATTTACAATTAGGATTTGGTAATTATTGTACAATTTAACTTATTTTTTTACATAAAATAATAAAAATAATGAAAAACAAAAAATATGATATTAGTATTTACATGACATTACGTTGTATCATTACATCAGTTACGAACACGTTAAGTCGTGTTTGATGTTGATAGAGTAACAGTCCTATAATGCACTTATGAGAACGTTCAACTACCCGCGGTGGACACATCTTAACGCACTCACGGTTGATGTGGCAATGAGAGTCACTATACTTTCATTTTTTTAATTAATTTTATTTTTTATTATTATTTTATATTGAATAATATTAAACTATATCATTATCAATAAATCCTGATCGGAAAATGATAATTAATAATAAAAAATTATTAAATTTAAATATTTATTAACATTACATACCACATCATTTGTGGGTGCATTAACCCCGCCCTCCACGGACAAATAAACATTTTTGATGAAGTTATATGACCAATGGAACACTTTATAGCGTATTAACATACATTTAAACATATTTTTAAATAAATCAAAATAATTTAAAATAATATTCTTTAGTACCTAATTAATCTTCGGAGTGAATTTCAATTTGAATATAAATTGACCATTCAATACAAAAATACATTTTAAATCCTATACTAAAATTACAACACCACATTTAAAAGAAAATCACACAATTAGAAAGGGTCAAACCCCGCAACCACAAGGAATGAAGGAACTGATAGAGTGGAGCCTCTCTTAAAAAAAAATTAATTCTTTTCTATTTTATTATTATAATTAAAAAAAAGAAGTTTATATATATCTGATAATATGTGTGGGTATTTTATGAATAATTATTAATCATAATTTATTATATTATAACAAATTTTGTATTAAAAAAATATTAATTAAAATAATAAATTTAGTTACGAATCTCATTCGACAATGATTAGTTACAAATATAGAAAAAAGAACCAAAATTGTTGTTGCCTATAGCATTTTGATCTGTTGTTGTTGTGCAGAGATTACTCGATCATTGTTCTCCACTACTTTCCCGGTCCGAAAATTAATTAATTTTTTTTTATATTTCGGTTTCAGTTGCGATCGGGATTTTAGGACTCACGAGTTTCGAAATAGGAAAATTTTAAGTCCTGGTCCAGGTCTCAACAAAAATTGTCCTTAATAGTCCCGATTGGTGCTGAAATTCCGCACGGAACCAAAATTTTCCGAACATGACCAAATTAATTTTTTGAATTTTAAAATTAATTTTAGAACATCGAAAATCTTGAATATTTTTAATTTTTTAATCTCGATCCCGAAAAATTTGGGACTCGATGTCCCGAATCCGGTCAGGATACAAATTCTCACTCCTAAGTATAATTCTCTGATCTAGATGACCATTCATTTATTCATGGTATTTTTAGTGCTTATTAACAGGAGACTTAATTTCCAATAACAAAGACACGATTGATGAGAGATGAGAAGAGAAGAGAAATAAGTATTAGTAATTTAGTATGAGATGAAGAGAAGAGAAGTGATTATATATATAATGTTGTTCATTTGTTGATTGTTGGGCGAAGAGAAGCGACTGCATCGGCAACACTCAAGAACAGAGAGTCCGGCGGCGGCGCCGCTCCCTCTCCTCGCTCCAACTTCTCTATCACATCACCAGCTGGATTCACCAACACAAGCTGCATGCAACATATATAATTCATTAATTAATATATATATATATATATATACCTACCACTAGCTCCCTTAGTCCATTAATTACTTGCCTCGATGTTCTTATTTCCCAGCGCCATCCTCAAATCTTTGAAGAACCACACTCCATTCGTATCGGTCCCACTCACACCTGAGAAAGAGAAGGAGAAAGGGAGAGATGAGATCAAATTTCATGCATGCACCAACACAACATGACGACATAATTAATTGCACCGTACCTGACAAGTCAAGTATCACAAACTTGACTCCACACTCTTCCTTGCCCTCATATTCACATTCTTCCACCCACCTCAATATCCTAAATAACAAAAACCCCAAACAAAATCAAATATATATATATATATATATGTGAACTAGCTAGTGAACAAATATTTCAAAGTAGGTAGTAAGCAAAGTACCTTTCCTTAAGATAAGTAGTATTAGCAAAGTTAATGGGAACCGCAATGTTCAAAATCAAGAAGCCAGGTACTGAAACGGCTTCTCTGTAATGATGCACATCTCTATACACATCTGTACCAGCCATCTTCCCCATAACCACCATCTTAGGCCTCGTGATCTGCATCACCACCTTCAACACCGACATCCCCACCTAACCCCACCCCCACACCAGGCCCACATGTTCACTTATTAAGCAACATATATAAGAATTCATTGATAATTAATATATAAAATGATTGGAAAATTAATTAAGAAGCCCATGCACGTACAGCGATGGCGAGGCCGTCTTGAACCGAGATGAAAAGGACTCCGAGGAAGGCGCACATCATCACAATGAAATCGAATTTGTCAATCTTCCAAATCTGAGCGGCGGTGGCGACGTCGATGAGGCCGACCACCGCGGCGACGATGATGGCGCCGAGCACAAGATTTGGAGTGTATTGGAAGAGTGGCATGAGGAAGAGGAGAGTGAGCATGACGGTGGCGGCCATGACTACGTTGGAAACAGCGGTTTTGCAGCCGGCGTTGTGGTTGACGGCAGATCTGGAGAAGGCGCCCGTGGTGACGTAGCAAGAGGTGGATGATCCGACGATGTTCATTATTCCGATGGCGATCATCTCCTTGTTGCCATCCACCTCGTAATTCTTCAGTGCGGCGAACGTCCTTCCCACTGCAATTCCTTCCTGCAGTTTAATTGATTTCATCAAATAAATTTTCTTTTATTACCGCATGCATGCATGCAAGAATTGCATGCGTTCATCTCTCTCTGTTTATATATATATATGTATATACATATAGAGGTTGTAATTAGAGGTTTTACGGTGAGTGAGATGATGCCAGTGACGAGGCCGGTCTTGACGACTAGGCCGAGGTGGCTGCCATGCAAACGCAGCATGTTCCATGATGGAGGATTCAACCCTTCTTGTAGCTTTCCAATCTAGGAGTATATATATATTAATTACATCAAAAACTAATTATATATGTATATATATATATAGGTCATTTAATTGGAAGAATGGGTACTTACAACGCTTATGCCATGATTTTGAGCATTGAATGCGAAAACCAGCAGAGTTGAAAGGATGACTGATGCAAGGGGTGCACCAGCTGATACCCAGAATAATTTTGGCCTTTTAATGCTCTGCAAAAATAATAATAATACATCTCTCAACTTTGTTTTTGGCCATTCAATTGTTGGTACTTAACTTTTCATGTCTAGAAGCACCAAATTGTAGATTGCAGCAAAATATTTTTTTATGAGAGATAAATAATAATTAATAAAAAAAAGATAAAATATAGTACTTAGTAACTTTTTATTTGTTTTGAACAAAAACCCTTTTATTCTAATTTTTTCGCCGAGCTTACGACCTCCCCGAACTTTAGCCTGCGGGAGTTATGTGTCACATGCACATATTATAAAATAACACATCAATCCTGCGAAGCCAAACTCGCGAGGGATGTGTGTTAGTACAATTTATGAAGCAACACACGAATTCTGCGAATTTGAATTTGAATTTGATGGATTCATTTGTTCGTGTGTAAATTGTACACAAATTCCAAAAATTTAAATTTGTAGGATTTGTGCATTATAACATACATGAATCATAGGAATTTGAATTTACGGAAATACAGAATTTGGGTGTTCCACGTTATAACACAAAAAATAAATTTTGTAAATTTAAATTTGCCACAGGTGTGTTCAATTTGAATTCGAATAGAATTCGTATATTACCCAAAAAAAAAAAGTGGGAAGATGATCCAAATTGTTTTTTTTTCTTTTAGAAAAACTTTTTATCTTCCTTTTTTTTTTTTTTTTTTATCTAAATGACTATTTTTTATGTACGTTCTCTTCAATAAAAAGACTATTTTAACATTTCGTCCACTGAAGTATCATACATTACAAAGTTTAAATTGGGACATCACTAATATGAGACCATCTACTTATAAAGGATTTAATTAATAAGATTAAAATCAATCGTATATATAATATGCACTTCCAATCCTTTCCAAACGTATACCTTATTGTTAAAACATAAATATATATATATAAATCAGTTTGATCAATTTCACGAGGATATATTTACATGTATTATTAAATTATTTAGTATGTAAGTAGGCTACTGCATGTGCTTAATTCTAAAACAAACTTATCTTATTAGGTCCGCATATAAGACAAAGTTTTACTACATGCAGGCAGGCGAAACTACACTTTCTGAACAACAAATAGAATGAAATCAATCAATGCAATTTACTGACAATTCACGGGTTTAACTAAGAGTTGCATGATTTTTAAACTATCTAAACAACAAAATTAATTAATTAACTACCAGTGGACCCTACTTATGTTAAAATGGATATGGAAAGCAGCCAAAATCAGACATGTAATTTTGTTTTAAAACATAAAACTCATAATCTATGATTTTAACTACTAGATATTTTCATTTAAAAAATTTACTAGGGCTACGTTTGCCTTCCTAAAGACAAATAAAAGTATTAATTCACCATATATGCAACAGAATGATAAATCAATAAGTAGATATACCATATGTCTTGCCAATAGAAGAAATACCAAGAAGCAAAAGCCCATCAATATCGTATGCCATGACCACTGCATGCAACCAAGAGAAATATAAAAGGTGAATATAATGGAATATATATATTAATTATTTAATTGGATTGATTGAATTCTCTTTGTTTGAAGTATCACAATTAATATATTACTAATACTGACGAATATATTTGATGAGAGTTATTATTTTTATATATTTCCCGAAGGAATCAGGACAGAGAGAGCGGTGTACAATGCAGAATCAAATATTAAAAAGAAAGCGATAAATATGGATATCATTTAATACAAAATACAAAAAAGAAAAAAGAGTAGTGAAGTGGTGAGGACACCGATCGAAAACGTGTCAGCATGTGTGAAATTGTCTTTGTATGCTTTTATGTGATGTGCTTCTTTTGTTTTGTTTGCAAAATACAACAATTTCACTTTTACAAATACTGGGAACTCTGGACAATTACATAAACATATGTGATCGATCGATATCACTGCCTACAAAATACAAATTTTCTACAAACACTCATCAAAATATTCCCTTTATTTTTGGGCCATCGTCCGTCACCAACAAATATAAACATTAATAGATCATGTTCATAATCAATACTGCTCCTAATTAAGTTTTTGTAAAAAACTGCTCTTTTTCTTATTGAATAAATTCCAATAATGAAAGTAAGTAATTAATTAATTAATACCTCATGGGTGTTGTGGAAGACAGAAGATAAAACAGGAACTATTCCCATATTTTTGGTGAAGTGTTGGATGCCAAGAAGGCTCTTTAATTGCTGAAGAGAGACAATAATTGCAGCACCACCCATGAATCCAATTAAGGTTGCTTTCGATAGAAAGTCGATGATAAACCCAAGTCTACCTTACTCAAAATTAAATTAATTAATAAAAGATCATCTTAAATTGATAAAAAAAAATCAAATGAATTAATGAATTACCTGAAGAAACCTAGAGATGCTTGGAAGAGGCCAGCAAAGAAAGTAGAAGAAAATGCGAGTTGAAGAAATAAATAGGGATGTTTGGTAGGAGAAACTTGTTGTCTAAGCATTGATCCCATTATCAAAGAAGCAATCGAAACTGGACCTACTGCAACATCTCTTGAGCTCCCAAGTGCTCCATATATTAGCGGTGGCACAAAACTTGAATCTGCGCATGCAATTCATTCATTTTTTTATTTTTATTTTAAAAGAAAAAGAAGAAGAATATTATTGCAACTTAATTAATCAATCATACATATATATAGACACTAGCTAGAGAAAGATTGATTACTTACATAGCCCAACAATTGGAGGTAAACCTGCCAGCTTTGCATAGCTTATTCCCTGAAGATCAATCATTAAACATCATGAACATTAATATTATTATATTAATTATACAAAAAAGAAGAAGAAAAGAAGAGAAAGCTACTGTACGTTTTGGAATCTGGAGAGGATCATTTAATTTAATACATGCAATTAGAGCAGCAGGAACTGAACCTGAGGAATGGCAAGGCTAGCAATGGTGAGACCAGAAACGACGTCGGATTTGAGGAGTTTGAGGTTGTACTTAGGGCCCCACTCTAGCACTGGGAATATGTACTGAGCTCCTAATATGAGTTTACTCTTCCATGGCTGATTCTTGAATCGCCGGAGAGGATCGTCGGAGAAGAAGGTCTCCTTAAGGCGCGTGTTTAGTTTCTCCAAGGTGCTCCTGCGAGGCGGAAGCGCCACCCGGTACTGCGCCGAGGGTATCGCCACCGTGTGGGAGGCGGGGGAGCTGCCCTCCTTTTGTTCCATTTGATGGGGTTTGCGTGCGTTTCTTGTCTAAGGGGTGGCGGCGGCGGCGGCGGCGGCGGTTTACCCCACCGTCAACCGACTTTGATGAAGACCCAGTACTCTGCAAATTGGTACGTTAATTCACCAGAGTGAATGTACGTATATATATAGATATATACTAGATGCATCTTGTTCTTCCTTTTAATTTTAGGAAATTTGGGTTCTATTTTTAATTAATTAATTAATATTCTTTTTAGGCCCACCAACTAGGATGGCACACAAATATATGAGTCAATATATAAAATAATAATATAAAATAAATTATAAAAGATAAATATAATAATTATTATAATATATATATATATATATATCATGTCTTAAATGTTTAATTCAAATCATGACATGTGTCACGATTTTGTTAATGCAATATAAAATATTTAGAAATGATAATCGAGCAGAACGAATACGAATAATAGTTATACATACTCATACATTCGAATTAAATGGATATTAAATTCTACCCACAAGACTACCTACAAATATTAATATTACTCAAACCCCCACCCGCGGATATTAGATAATAGGTGATCTCATTCGAAATAACAATCTTAGGGTTCTAACAGTTACGCAAATATACGAGATGAGATTCAATCTCCACATTTGCATTTCACATTTGTGTCTCACAAACTATGACCTATAATTAATTTATCATTTTAATTAATATGTTTAAAAATAATTTTTTTATGTTACGATGAATCATACTGAACACTTATAATTTTAAAAACTAAATTATTTAAAAAGTACTCCCTCCATCTCAATAAACATGACACAATTTTTGAGACTGGTTATTAAGAATAGTGTATAAAGTAGTGTAAGAGTGATAAAGGTGGTAAGGTTCGTAACTTTTATTATTTTAGGAATGTATCAAGTTTAGTGAGACAGATGGAGTATATAACAATTTTTGAATTTAAAATCAATTAAACGTGACCATAAATGTTTTAAAAAAAATTATAATACATATTTAAATGGGATGAACTCTAAGTATACTTACTTTTGTAACCCATAAATGCACACAAATTTCTTTTTTATCCGTTACTCGTAATTGTATCTACATAAAATTATTATGCATTCACGTGATTTTATTTGATTCCGTACCAAGTGTTGTATCTGGTAGCTAATTAATTAAAGCAATGGTATGTATTAAAGTTGTACTCCCCACCTCCATCTAACTAAATATGTTACATGTTTTGAATAAAATTGTGAGAGTTTTTTTGGTAAAATATGACATATTTAGTAGAATATATTTTGACTAATATTGTGAGAGTTTTTTTTTATCAAAACATGACATATTTAATGAGACAGATGTGATGCGATAGGGTGATATGATGTTAGGGATTATATTATATAGCTCTGCATTTATTTGTTTTCTTTGTATTTACCTCTGTGTACATTAATGGCTGGTTCATCTTTCTAAGCTATCAATTAATGAAAGCTATGCGCAAAATGGACATACAGACAGTGCACGAGTCAGATGCATATGGCGCTCCTATTATGTATGTGGAGTATGGCATATACCACTCAATTTCGTGAGTTTACATTAAATGTCCCAACACTTGTGTAGTTGTAGAATTCCTGTATCTTTTTCAAACACTTTGAGCTTTCATTTTGTTATTTCTTAAAAAAGTCTAGGAGTATGGAAACTTTATATAGTTTTAAAATGGTTAGATAAAACATGCGTGTATTGGGTTAGTGATAGGAGATTAATATTCGAGTCAATAAATCTTGAATTTAAGTCTTTCCTAGCGCAATATTGTAATATTAATGTTTTTTCTTAATGTTGTGTTCCCTCCAAAATAAGGGTTAGAAGTATAATCACCTATTAAATCTCTTTTTTTTTTATCACTCCACCTATCTAAATTATAATCAACCATTTTTTCCTCACACTCTAAGAAGTGATAATATTATCACTCCAAATATTATCATTCCTAAAGTGGATGAAAGAGGAAATAATAGTGCAATTATAATTTAGATATGAGTGATAAATAAAAAAGCAGGAATTAAAAAAATAACTATAATTCAAACCCTCGTTATGAAAGGAAAAAATAACACAACCTAAATGGTTAGATAACGAAGTGCACGAAGTGTTGGAAGAGTTAATATAAAAGGTGCATAAAACACAAGATAAGAAATGATCATACTATAATAAACAAGCAATTAATTGACTTACCATTTATCTTAGTACTATGGTAAGGGATTCATTGTCCCAATTCCGAAATATATTTATTAAGTAGTATTTGTTTAAATTTAATTTTTATATGTTTTGGTTTAATTTTGTATTTAATACTAAGATGATGGTTGGTATGGATAAATAACGTGCATTGACTCTAATATGAATGAACATAGTAATGGAATGAGGTTGAAAAATGAATGAAATTAGCAGTAAGATTCATATGGATGGTATGCACTAAGAAATGAAATCATCATTCTTAAATTAATTAATTGTCATGATTGGTAATTGGTAATGAATTATTCTTAATTTAAATATATTTTATTGTAATGATTAATATATCCTTATATATTCAGATAATACTTTCACAGTATACGCTAATTAACTTTTCTTAAAACAATTTCAAATTAGTACAATTAAATAAATGAATCAAAATCATCAAATAACGAAAAATTTATTTGGGATAAATAAATGATTTCATAAATATGAAAAATGTTGATTAAACTATTAAAGTAGAAAAAAAAAAAACTTATTTGTCGAGTAATAATATCAATAAAAAAATTTATTTCACGAGAATATAATTCTCACATAATAAATATTAAGCTATAACCAAATAAATATCAAATAAAATGCAAGTAAAATATGTCATAATAATAAAAAAAAACATGAATTGCAACCAAAAGTAACTAATAACCAATAATAAATAATAAATGTTAACGATGGGTATATAAAAAATGTTAACGATGGGTATATAAAAAATTACCTGAATGAAATATAAGTATTCAATCTATAATCAAATCTAAATTTTTCTATTATTCAATGCATTTAAATTAACATAAATAAATTTATATGATATCTCAGCATATGATCAAAATGAGAAGGGGAACAAAAATCAAATATCACATTTATGATAGCTTTCACTAACTGCTCTTTTCCTTCATTACTCATACTAAAAATACATCAGTAAACTCATCAAGAGTGATTATTTGGCAGATAACTTTGATCATTTCTCCAACCATCAAATTCGGTATCTTTATTATCTCTAAGTCAATTTTCTGCCGCTTCTCTAAAAATTATGCATCAACTCCAATTACTTTATTAAAAAGTTCACTAGTTTTAGCAATTTCACTTTCAATAGCTGAAGCTGCTTCTTTAATATTCACCATCATTGTCAAAACTAGCAGAACTTGGATTTTTATTTTTCTTTTTGGAACGTGAACTCCTTCACTTGTAGGAGACTGCAGTGGAGAAAATGATGCAACAAAATCGTTGAGATTTAAGTCTATCGTCTGTTCTCCATTGTCATGTGCAAACTTACTAGCATGTTCTTTTTGAATCTCTTCTCATATCAGTGTGAGATTCAGTTGCCCTAACTTTCCCAAAAATAATGACCAACACATCGTAAAAGAGAGATGATTTGTTTTGCCAAGTTGAATGAGCAGGATGACTCTACAAAATGGGATAAGAACCAAAACCAATGATTAAAATATTGAACATGGTTGCTTGAAGAATATAAAATAAATAGATACAATTAATCATATAAATTGATCGACATGATAACATCATGTATCATATAAATAATAAAAATTTAATAAAACCAACAAAAATAACAAGTCGCTTGAGTATAATCCAACACAATATACTAATTATCTATCTATTATTTTTTGTGCTTTTTGTTCAAGTTAAAACACGTGGTCTATTACCATCATTAATCATAGTCAATTTTGTAATAGAACACATGTATCGCGTGTAGTATGTTACCATTTTTCTTATAGTGGTAATTGATCCTCTTACTATAAATTGACAGTTTAAATAAACTATTTCGTGATTTAAAATGACAAAATGTAAACTAATGTTATCACAATTTTTTGCCGCTTCCTTCTTTTTTTTTTCTTCTAATGTTATCACTATTTTTAAAATTTTTTTAGTATCTGCTCTTTTTTCTGGTCCAATAGAATTGATGGAAATTAATCATCTGTTGTGGAATAGGGCACATCACAGAATGTTGTTCACATTAGTCTAATAATAGGGATTAATGTTTGAGTCAATAGATTTCGGATACAAATTCTTCATAACACGACTTTCTAATTTAAATTTAACTTAAATTATCGGGTATCGTTTTCATATTCTTTCTCTTATTTTTTTTTTCTGTTACTTTAGTTTCAATTGTTATTTAATTATTTTTCTATTTCGCTTAATAATTGAAAGAAGTTTATTTCATTCTTATTTTCTTCACTTTATCTGGTTTTAGTTTATAGTTAATCATTTATATTAGAATTTATTTTATTAATGATTAAAATTTATAATTACTAATAATTATATATATTATATTTATAATTAGAAATAATCAAAACACTATTTTAGATTTATCAATCTTAATTAATTCAACTACTCTAACTAAATAAATTAATTTTACAATACATAATAATGTAAAAAACAAAGATAAAACTTGTCGTATATATAGAAAAGTACACAACATCCCATACTGTGTTTATGCCACATCAGGGGATCTGAATCCTGAGTTGATGATGCATTGATGAGTTTCAGTTCGTCCCCATGATTTTTAACTCAACCATCGCTAGAGTTTTACAAATATATTATATTACCCGTATTATATTCTATAATCAGTGTAACGATAATATGGTCGATATTATAATATATTTAAAGGAAAGTCCTTAAAATAGCCAAATCTCAAATAAATAAATAAAAAGTAAAAATTAGCCACTTAAATAAATAAAAAAAGTGAAAAATAATCACTCTTACTAAAATACCTCTTTACATGACAAAATTGTTCTTGCAATTACGAAATTACACAAGCAATTAGTCATGCAATTAAGATCATGTAATTAACAAATACAAGTCAGTCATGCAATTACACAAACAATTAGTCATGCAATTAAGGTTGTGTAATCAACAAATACAAGTAATATGCAATTATACGATAAAATGATTATCCAATTGAGGTAATGTAATTAACAATTGTATGTTGTGTAAATATCGATATGAATTTACACGAACTTGAACATTGTTAGTCTTGCTCATGTATTTCTTAAATTCACTTTGGAATTTTCGCAAACACTCGAAATGCATTTGAAGAAACAACCACCAACACCCAAGTTATCGAGAATTGACGAAGACGGTTGAAGAAGAATCGAAATCGGATGAAGAATTAGGGAGAGGGTTTCGAGAGAAACAGAGAGGTTGAATGTGCAGTGCAACAACGTTCGAAAGCGATGACGTCAGATGTGGCTAAAGAAGATGATGTCCATAGAAGAAAAAAGATAGAGATGTGGGGAAAAAAAAGTAACGATGAATTTGAAATCATTAAGGATAATAAAGGATATTATACCAAAAAATTGGTTATAATTTACATAATTTTGTTTAAGTAATTAGTATTTACTTTTTTGTTTAAAAATTGACTAATTTGGTATATTAATCCTATATTTAATATGATGATATATTGGACTCCATCTATTATGCTAAAAATAGTTATAAAAGATTTGGTACGAGAATTAAGAAAGTAAATGTTGTGTTTTAAAAATTAGGAGATAATATTTTAGACGTAAAACTTTTTCTTTTTTAAAAAAGTGAACACTTTAATGGAACAACCAAAAAATAAGATATTGTCACTTTTAAGTTTTAACAGGACATATAGTATATTTAAATTATATAAAAGTATTATATTGAATAAATCATATTATATTTATCAAATTAGATCATCGTTGTGCAAATATAATTCTACAATATTATATTGTTATTAATCATAAAATTATTATTATTGTCATTAAGATAAAATCAGTACAATACTTACTTTTATATACCCTATATATATAAGGAACGGATAAGAACTAAGAAGTGATCCGAGCCATTGATCTTTGTATAATCTATGATTCAGATTAATTGTGCATTACATTTATACATAAAATGCATTGAAATTATGATTCATTGATTAATGAATAAAAATGCACGTGTTAATTATACAAACTAGCCAAAAAAATTTATAAAAGACAAATAATAGCCACAAACATAAAACTATTTAAATTCTAGCCATTTTGGATGTGAATTACCACAAATACCCTTCTTCTTAAATTTAATTGTATGAATGGTATGAATGGTATGAAATGTATGAATAATATTCATTCATACGATTCATACGTACATACAGCTTAATAAAATTAAGTACTACGTATGAATGGTACAATTCGATAGAATTCATACTCAGAAATGTAAAATATAATTATAAGAGTATTTTAGTATAAGAAATTTGTAAATGACTAGAATTTAAATATTACTTTGTTGGTGGCTATTATTTGTTTTTTACAATCTTTTTTGGCTATTTTGTATAATCACTCTAACCAATATCACTCAAACCAATAACTATTTTATCATATATTCTTAATATATAAAACGACTGTCATTATTGGTATCAAACCAATAACGATTCATACACTAAATCTTCTGATCCATAATTATGCCAAAGAAAAGTTGAAGGAGACAACATCATTTCTACCTCTCTCCTCCTTAGAGTTGACAATGGGCTAGGCTGGACTGGGTTTTTCTATACTCGGGTCTGATCCGACAAATTTTGATCAGGACCAAGCCCGGCCTAGGGCCCGAGCGGACTTACATATCATGCCCAAGTCCAAGCCCGTCATGGGTCGGGCGGGCCTGGGCCCAATAATTGACAATAATTTTTATAATTATTGAATTAGTGTCCACAATGTAAACTATAACTAAAATAAATCATGTTACATATTTTTATTTTATTTTATTTTTATAAATTGATTAGAAACATCATCTCAATTTGACCAAAACATTGAAGCATCAAAGTCTTTATTTTAAAAATATTTAAAAAATATGAAAATACGTACAAATATAATAAAACTTTCTTTATAATTCCACAAAAATTAAAACTAAATCGGCATAACTGAATAAAATAATAAATAGAAATATAAATCATAAAATTATATATATATATATTTATATACTGAATGTAAATATTTATATACGAGCGGGCTTGGGCCGGACTGGGTCAACCGGGCTTGAAAATTGGCCCAAGCCTGTCCGACGGGCTTGTAATTTTGGCCCAAGCCCGTTCATACGATCATTGGGCCAGGCTTGGGTCGACCCATTTTCGCCGGGTTTCGGTCGGGCTCAATCGGGCCTGATAAAATTGCCCTCCCTACTCCTCCTTGGTCACCATTCACTAGCCCAATACTTGTGCTGCCACCACCACCATTACTTTCGAAACTCCAAGACAAGTGATAAGTTAATAGATCTTGTATATTTCTCCACCTAATCCAACTCCACCCAAAAACCCACAAGATTCTCCATTCATTTCAATTGGAACAATATTATTGAAATTTAGACAAGAGATAGACAAAGAAAGAAAAATAGAAGACTTTACAACAACAGTGCTACAAACCTTCAAGCTGCTATCAACCAAAAATTATACCGCCAACCATTGGAGAAAAATGTTGCTGGAATTAAGTAATTTGCCTCAAATATTAGTATAGCATCATTTTCAATTTGATCGTAATATAATTTTATAACAATTAAGAAGAGCTGACAATTTATGGATTGTAAAATTTAAAATATATTTCCCAATGCTAGTATCTAATTATGTCAAATAAAATAAAATAAAAAGAAACACTCGTGGTCGGCAGGATTCGAACCTGCGCGGGCAAAGCCCACATGATTTCTAGTCATGCCCGATAACCACTCCGGCACGACCACATGTTCTGCTCTTTTTATTCAAATAATAGACAAAACTAAGTAATATTAATAATATATCAGTGAATTTGTAGTGGATTGTATACCTGCTATGTACTCCTTTTGTCCCGATAAGCATGTCACAAAACTTTTGAGCACGATTATTAAGGAGAGTGTATAAAGTAGTGTAAGAGTGATAAAGGTGGTAGGGTCCACACCTTTTTAAAGGGATAACTTTTACTATTTTAAAAATGTGTCAAACTTAGTGGAACGGATATAGTATATAAGATAAATATGATTATTCTATTTTCATCGTAGAATGATTTTGACCCTTTGTATCATAATTCAACTAAAACTTATCAAGTTATTTCAATCTGTAACTTCAACAAAATCGGAATAGTTCGCTTCATTGGTATACTACTACATTAGGATGTACTCGAACCGGGTTGGACTATTACTTATTGATTCCTGTAAAATGTCAAAAATGACGAAATAGAAAGCCCATCATTTTTTTTGTGAATCAATATAATTTTATGTTATTTCGTACTATATAATTCTTTTCTTTGTGGGATAATTTTCCCATGAGATGAAATGTGAAGAATTAGAAAATGGATTGCTGGCTATGCCTAGATCGCGGATAAATGGAATTTTTATTGATAAAACCTTTTCAATTGTAGCCTATATCTTATTGAAAATAATTCCGACAATTTCAGGAGAAAATGAGGCATTTCCCTATAACATAGATGGTGTGATTTGATTTTTTATTTTTATTTTTATTTGTATTTCTCTCGGTCTTATGAGAAAGAAGCATGATTCGAAAAAATTTATAAAATAAATCTACGTTTGTTGAAGGTGAAGTTTGAAAATAGAACAATTCCTTTTGTCGTGTATCCTCGATTAATAAAACCTCAAATGCTATGTTTCAATTTTCGATTCTAGTATTGAGCGAAAGGTTATAGCTAGAGGTTTTGTATTTTGAGACAATCCTACTTTACTAGTACCAACGGACCATTTATTGGGCAAGTTATTTGAATATTAGTAATATCAAATATTTGCCAAATGTATTAACCCCTCTTTTTAAGTTTTATTATCTCATTCTCCTACAAGTTACAAAGGCCTTGATAGGTCTTTGAGCAACAAGTCAATAACCAAAAATATATATAAAATAATAAAACTTAAGAAATGACAAAGCGTGGCAATTCGATTGATAAAATTGTCACCAATTATTTATGTTAGGGGATGCCCGTACATAGCCATTTATTAAACATAAAAGTAAATAATAGTCACTTGAAAAAAATGGTAAAAATTAGTCATACTTACAAAATTACTCTTCATTTATTTAAGTTTAATCACGTGATTACACAAAAATTGATCATATGATTAAACGAGCAAAACTTGTCGTGCTCCTATAATTTTTTTAGTATGCTATCATCTTTGTCGTGTGATTACACGAACATAATAAAAACTCGTCATGGTCGTGTAATTCCCTTATTATACTAGAATTTTGATTGTGTGATTACACGAACACAACCAAAACTTGTCATGTTCGTATAATTTCTTTAATATGTTATCATGTTGGTCGTGTTATTACACAAACATAACAAAAACTTGTCGTGTTCATGTAATTTCTTTAGTATGCTATCATCTTGTTCGTGTAATTACAAGAACATAATCAAAACTCATCGTGCTCGTGTAATTACAAACAACAATGGTGATAGCAGTGGTGATGGCTGAGGCGGCCGCGGCGACAATGATCGATTATGGTTGCAACAAAGAGTATGGAGTATAGGTAACCTAATTTTTCAAACTTAATTAAAAGTAAGGGTATTAAAGTATTTTTGCACAAAAAGTGGCTATATTTTACTATTTTTTTATAAGTGACTACAATTTACTTTTTTTGTTTGAGAAATGACTATTTTGGTATATTAACTCTTTATGTTATTTGTTCTGCAACTAATTTCAAATGTATATATTAAGGAAAAATTTTAAATAATAAAATTAAAATAGTTAAAACTGTTTGACATGATTTTGTTGCGTTTATAGTCTTTTTGTCGAGTTTAGTTGAGTCGTTTTTTAGTTTCTTTTTTGTTGTTTTTGGTTCATTTTTATGCCGAGGTTGTGTGTTCTATTGTATTGTTGGATATGTGCGAAAAACGAGAATAAGGCTGAAGAAATGAAGTTGAAGAAGCTGGGGTTGCAACACTGGGCCGAACTCTGAGTCCAGCGGCTGCTGGAGTCTCAACGGTCGCTGGGCCTGCGAAACTGGCAAGACAGAGAGCATAGCCCAGCGACAAGTGAACCTCCAGGATCGTTGGGCGCAACTTTTGAGCGCCATTTTGGTTATTTGAACCCCCATTTTGGGCGTATACGACATTCTTTTTTTCCTTTTTTCCATCTTAGAACCTTAGAAACTTTTGACTACTTTATTTTCATTGTAATTTCGTTTCGGGACGAATGATTGATGACGAGTTTGACGCTCGATCCAATATTCGATCTTAGTATGTTTGCTTTAACGGTTATTGTCGATTGTTGAATGGATTGAATTGTCTTTCTCTACCTAGGGTTTAAAAATTCTTTAATTACTTATTGATTGCTATTTGATTCATGTTCTTGATTAAACTTGTGCTTAATTGAGTTGAATGTCTGATCACCATTTAATTCCCACAAATTCTAGATGAGATTGAGAAATAATTTTAGAATTCGACTTATGGTTTAATCAAACAACAATTCTAAATCGGAGAGGTAAAAATTGTAATTCGTTATTTATTTATGTTTTTTTTCTATTGTCTGATTCAAATACGAAAGTTAGAATCGCAACTTGATTATCGAATATGAAAATTAGTAATTAAGCAACTCTATAAATTCATTTATTTACTGCGAATCATTGTTCATAATTTGAGGACTACTTTCTAGGGTGATCTAATATGCAAGTCTTGATTACTGTCTAATTATGAATACATAAGTGATTAATTAGACTAACTTTAAGAAGCCCTTGATGAATGAACAATATCATGAATATAGGAGTATGATTTAATTCATTATAGATCTTATGAACTTTAGGTCCTTAAATTTGGAATCCCATCATTTTATTATTCTTGTTTATTTACTTTATTTCATGTTTCTCCTCCTTCATCTTGATTAGAGTGTTTAGGATTTCTCTTTTATTTGTTTTAAAAACACTTAGGATTAGAATTTTCCTGCTAAACTTTCCATCGAGATTCGACTTCAACTAGGGATTAACTTATCACGTGCAATAGATTCGTATATTTGCGAGAACCTAGGTTTACACACTTTAACAAAAACTTTCTACTCATAGATTCCCTTTTGAGAAAGTGCAATACAAGAAATTTCTCGACTACATAATCATATCAACATTGAATTTAACCTCATGATCTATTATGGAAATGAAGGCCCACGTTTGGAAAGGTTTAGACTTTAAAGATACCAATTAACTTCATATGCACCACTCTTATTGCATATTCTTTTCTTACTTTGGACCTCACATATTCACTCACTCCCGACACCAAACCATATCCTTTTTTTTTTTATTAGAAGATGTGCAATTTCATTGTATGTAATCGAAATTGGAGATACTTTGATAAATTCGAATTCACTATATATTCCCATTCCAACATGATTGAGTGAGGTTGATAAATTTTAGTAATTGAGATCTACTTAAGCCTATCTACTTTAAATTTATGGTGATCCCCAACTTATCCAAAGTATTGCTGCATAATTTACCCAAATTTGAATGGTGCGGACGTTATTCAAGATAATAATAATAGGTATAATTAGAATATCGTGACCAATCCATGTGTTTTTTTTTTCATGCTTCCATGTTACATTGTTTAAGAGATATGAGCTCCTCCATGGCTCTACATCCAGTTTTGCAAACTCGTAGTTAGATATTCATTCCGAATTCTCAATTTTGAAATTCGCGGTCATGTTTGGGACTTTGAGAGTCCTGAATGAGATGAAATCGGTCTTAAGTGCAATTTCGAAGGTTCTAAATTTCACAAGCGGAACCAAAACATTCCTATAGTATACCAGAAATTTTTTAAAATATTTCGAAAAAATTGAAATATTCCTAATCGAGATTCCATACTCCTGATTTTTGAAATTTCTAAAATTTAAATTGGCTCGATCCAATAAAATTCAGAACTCAGAATCTCGAATCTTATTGGAAATCAGGTCAGGAGAGAAAAATTTCTACTCTTGACCCCAAAAATTTTTCAAGTCCTGATCCTAAATTTTCAAATGCTAGATTATAACAAGTCTTATAATATACCATATATGGAAAATTAATTTGAATATGCGAGTTTTCATGCATTAATTTTTCTTTTTTTTTATAGAAATGTTAACTTGTCAATTTACCCTATACTATATCTGGCCCACTAAAAGTAGTCTAATTTAACTAAAAAACTCTCACATATTTAATTAAATTATGACAATTTTAATGAGATAGAGGGAATACAATTTATTGATTTGAAAGATTATTCTTTTGCCATGATAGCTTCACTATTTAAAATATATATATACACATTCAATAAAAGAATAGTACAAGAGTCAACAAAACTCATACTAGGCCGCATTATTTACATGTCTTTACGAATATGAATATATCTATATGTTTGTTACTAAAAATGGGTAGTTTTGTAGGTTTCTACATAGAACTATTAGAAATGGATATTGGACAACCCAACGTCATCTGTTGACAATAATATTGGTGACGGCCCATTATTGAATCGAGTAGACTCTAATACCATTTTAGAAATGGATATTGAGCCCATTTCCCCCTAAAAAAGCTAATAAGAGGAGAGATACATCAGCTTATATTTTGATTCTAGTAGCCATCCACAACCGATGTGGAACAAACTTAACAAGAACAAAAGGAATATAACTTTGGGCAAAAGAAAAAAAGGTGATCACCATTGAAGAAGCCCACAGAAAGTTGTCAAAATATTAAGGAGGCCCAAATACGAATGGGTTTAGCCCAAAGTAATTTACCTCCATTTTCAACCAAGCCGTAGCGCCTGGTAGTTGGAGGAGTTAGGTGGAGCACTTGCTCTTTTAAAACCAACTCTCTTGCTTTGAGGGTACCGATTCCTTTTACTGCTTTCAATATTTATTTCCTGCATTCTGAAGTTTTCCTTCTGCATTTGTTGAATCATTGGAGCAATGGCAGCGGAAAATTCTGTGCCAAGAGTTCAATTGGGAAGCCAAGGACTTGAGGTGAATATATATGCACCTTTAAACTTCTTTTTCCTCTTCTCTTTTGATCCTTGATTGCAATTATTTTTCAAAATTTAATAAGGAACTACAGGCGTTTTTGAAATTTTATATAGATGTGCTTGATTTGGATTCCTACTGCTGTAGTGTTTGCTGTAGAAGCTAACAACTGTAAGAATTCAAATGGCGTGTATGTTTGTGTGTAAAAGTTGCAGTGATCCGTTGTGGTCTGAGATGTTTAGATCTGAGGCTGGACATTTCTGACATCGGGGATATAAATGCGCCTGCTATTTTTTAATAGAATAATGTATTATGCAAATATCATGCTCAAATTTGTTTACCAGGATTGATAAGTATGATACTGCATATGACATTTACTTCTGTTTATATATAAATTTATACATGATGAAGTTCAATCTAGTTTACATCCGTTAACAGGTTAACAGAAGTTGAAGAGTTTAGTGTGGAGTAGGTGCAGTTGTTTAATCTGCCATCTTTACTCATATCACTTATCTGACTTGATATATCTCCCCTTCAGGTGTCAAAAATAGGTTATGGTTGCATGGGGCTTACTGGATTCTACAATGCACCTATTTCTGTGGAAGATGGAATTGCAATAGTGAAAGAGGCCTTTAATAAAGGCATTACCTTTTTCGACACTGCTGATGTTTATGGGAAAGACCATTCGAATGAATACATGATAGGACAGGTAACCCTAGCTTTACTAATTGCAGTCTACATCCTCATCATCCTGGGGTGCCAAATGATCAGTTCATTACTGCAAGTTCATTTTTCCTGCATTGAAGAAGACAAAATAAGAAACAGAATTATTGTGATTGCTAAGTTCTGAGTAAATGGAATAACACAGGAGGATCTCATAGTAAGTCGAACAAAAAATTCCATATGTTCTAGCACATATTCAGTATCCAAATTCCAAGGACCCAGTTCTCCTATATATTGATCCCTTCAGAATATAGAGGAAGAATATGAGTAACAGTCTTTAATCATTAGAATGATAATAGACTGTGATGCATGAGGAACTGTATTGCATTTTAGGCGAACAGAGCATTTTTTTGTTTCGATTCCGTTCTTGTTCATTTCAAGTTAATGCAGCTAACTCTCTCAAAATACTATGTGGAACTATTCTGAAGCCAAAGTAGAATGTAAAGAATAAAAGCCTCTTATTGAAGTGGATATAAAGTACAAGTAGGGCTTCAGAATATTGTTTTACCATTTGTTTGTACACCATTCAGTTATAACAAATTTTATGTAAGCAGTACAATCTAAGGTTTTCAGCCATCAATGTTGCTATTGGTGTGGAAAACTGACTAAAGCAAGTATCTCCATTGCATTAGGAAAATGTTTAAAATCTCCTTCAAGAAGACTCGATTGTATAAATGTAAACCACTTGTTTCATGATTCAACTTCAACTAGTACCATTTACCATAAAAGAATGAGAACTAGTGTCGATATTCCTAATGTAATATGTATGCAAAAAGTTCATCTTTTGTGAAAATGACTAAATTAGAGCAGAGGTGCATCTTCCAAGGATTTTATACATAAATCTTCCCAGTAGTTTTCACTAAAAAACTCAAATTTATCAGGCGTTGAAAGAGCTGCCTCGTGAAAAAGTTCAAGTAGCAACAAAGTTTGGTTTTTATGCATTTACCAGCTCTGGAATTATAATCAAAGGTACTCCTGAGTATGCCCGCTCGTGCTGCGAAGCAAGCCTGAAGCGTCTCCAAGTGGACTACATTGATCTCTACTATATACATAGAATTGACACCACTGTACCCATTGAGGAAACAGTAAGTTTTCATTTATCAATATCACTGAGCACTCATTTCTGTTTTCTCATTTTGTTGTTGAATGTTTGATTGCAGATGGAGGAACTTAAGAAATTAGTTGAAGAAGGTAAAATAAAGTACATTGGTCTATCTGAAGCTAATGCAGACACTATAAGAAGGGCACATGCTGTACATCCTATTACCGCTTTACAAATGGAATATTCTCTTTGGACCCGTGAAATCGAAGAAGAAATAATTCCTCTCTGCAGGTTTGTCTTTCAACATCCAGTAAAATACTCCACTTGCTTACTTCAATAACATAACCATGTTAATCAAGCATTTTTAATTTTTTTTCTTCACAGAATTTTATATTCCACTAATGGTATTGATATCTCAGAATGTCATATTGAACTTATACCACATTTTATTATGTTGCTTGGATCAATCAAGCACACCCACATTATAATATTCATACGTGTCTGAACTTGATAGAGGTTAGATTTGTCTTACGCCCCTTGAGATGGATTGCAGGGAACTCGGCATCGGTATAGTTCCATACTGCCCAGTTGGTCGTGGGCTTTTTGCTGGAAAAAAAGTCGTCGAAAACTTACCTCAAGAAAGTTCCTTGGTATGCATGCACCCTTCAAATTCAAGTCCCTAAATCCGACATTGTGTAATCTTGCTAACTGTCCCCAACTTTCTTTGATTAGCAATCACATCCAAGGTTCACAGGACAGAACTGGGAAAAGAACAAGTCGATCTATTTTCGACTGGAAGAATTGGCTAAAAAGCACAATTGTACTCCCGTTCAACTTGCTCTTTCATGGGTTCTTCATCAGGGTGCTGACGTAGTTCCTATTCCTGGTCAGTAACCCTTATCGTGGTTATGTCTGCACTTTCCATATGTTGAGACAATTCACTAGATATAAATTAGTGTTATGTAGATGTAACAACTCTAGATTCGATGACCTCTTTAACTTGAAACTAGTGTTCTATGTATTTATTATAACATGTGTCATGAACCAGTATCAGTCTTGTGATCTCTACCTCTCTTGTGATGTGTTAGGAACAACTAAGATAAAGAATCTTCATGAAAATGTGGGTTCTGTGAATGTGAAGCTGACAAACGATGATGTGAAAGAGGTTAGTGAAGCTGTCAGTGCGGAAGAAGTGGCAGGAGGGAGACAAGGTGAAGCTCTCTACAAGATATCATGGAAATTCGCTGACACCCCACAACCAATAGCCAAGTAAGAGTGGGAGTGAAATTTAGTGTTCTCTTCCCATGCATTGCACAGCGCTTATTAGGTAAAAGGAGTTGTCGGATTTCTTACACCACGCATTGCTCTTCTGTTATTACTATGCGGAGATGAATGAGTGTGGCAAATAAATTTAAGGCTGAAATGTTTGTGATTATCAAAATTTGTTGTCAGTGTACTGGTTTTCTTGAGTTGAGAGGCAGTTTGTGGTTAACTTCTGATGGAAATGAGTTTTTTGGGATTTAGTTTTTAGTTTAATTTTTGTATGGTAATTTTATACGTAGTTTGTAATCAAGACTATATCATTTTAATGTCAAATCGAATATAATTTTGCTAGTTCAACTTCGAGATCCAATATGTGGAAAAGATGAGACAAATTCTAAGTGACCTAGTTTAATTTTATTTTTAAATCTCATGTTCTAAAATTGAAAAAGGTTGAGATGTTCATGAACTCGTATGCAATTCGCAAGCGTAAAAGCAAAGACATCTTAAACAGAGTCCCAAAAATTTAATTGATCTAGTGGAGTATCTTTCTATTTATAAAAAATCATCCGGAGAATATCTAAGAAGTCAAAAATGCCCATGTATATATTGATGAATCCTATGACACACGCCTATCCAATTTTCAAACTACAATAGTTATATTTGGTCGGTACTCGTACAACCTTAAAACCCCTGTAAAACCCGTTGTGTACAAGAAAGCCTAGAACCTTCTACCCCTCTCTTCCTTCTCTCTCACTATTTGTCAGCCTTTACCAGAGATTAGCATAACACTATAGTAGCAGTCTCTAGCTTTACACTATCTGAAGCTGCAAATACAGTTGCTCAGCAATGGCTAGGCGTCTGATTCCAACTCTCAACAGAGTTGTCGTCGAGAAGATACTCCCGCCATCCAAAACCACCGCCGGAATTCTGCTCCCTGAGAAATCATCCAAGGTACTTTGATTTCTCCATTTCTCCTTCCCGGATCCAATGCTTTCCAGCTGTATGTGTTGGGGATTTTTGATTCCCTATTTGGGGGATTCCTCTGCAGTTGAACTCTGGTAAAGTAGTTGCAGTTGGACCTGGGCTGCGCGACAAAGCGGGAAACATTATCCCAACTGCTGTTAAAGATGGCGACACCGTTCTCTTACCGGAGTACGGCGGAACCCAAGTGAAATTGGGTGAAAAAGAGTGAGCTTTATGTTATCAAAACTGTATCTTCGCAGGATCATTTGTTTCTAATGTGTGTTCGATTTTGACTAGATTTTTGGTTGGTTTTGGAATGCGCAGGTATCATCTGTACAGAGATGAGGATATATTGGGCACTTTACATGATTGAGTAGTCATTTATTCTTTCTGCGAATCGTCGATTGAGGTGTGATGTGGAAATGTAGTTCCGTGTTTTTCATCTGCTGTTTGAGTTGCACCTCATTAGAGATGCTGCATAATTGTTGCTACTTTCTATTTTGAAATTATAATGACATTTGAGAGATTTGTTTTAATTCTGCTTTTGTGTTGGTTTTGCTCTAAAATTTGATCTGGAGTTGCTTTGAAATCCTTATCTAGAACTGGTTCTCTCAAAGTCATTTTATCCTTATTGGTGGTAAAGAATGTTTGTGTTCTTAATAGAGCTTTTCATTCAAGAGGTGTTTTACTTAGGATGGATGACAGATTATGTTGTGAATAAATTGAGTATTGGATTGACTATCGAAACTTAAAACATTCTTAAGCGATGAACGTGTAAGGTTTTATTCAAATTTCCAGTTTGTACACGAACATGACCCTTATATTCAAATTTTACCATTGCCATTCATGAACATGTCAAGTGTAGTTAGTCTATTATCATACCTTGTTAAGTTCAAAGCCCTTGAGCAATTACATTGATGAAAGTATTGGGATTATAAATTTGGCTTATATCTTTTTCTTTTTTGATCTATTGGGATCAATATTCCATGAATTTTAAGTGGAATTGACAATCATCTCTATGAGTATGAGTTGTGGTTGATGCAACAATTTCTGGGTTGGTGTTATGAGGTTGTATTGCCATTCAGTTCCGATCAATTTGGTCAGAGTTTTTTTTTTCTTCTTAAAATCAAGAAAAATTTGGCACTATTTAATTTTGTGTGATGTTGACATTTCTACACGATGATCTTCTCATATTGTTTAGTATATTTTTTTCCTCTTGGATCTGCCATAAGTGTTCTTGTGTAATTATAAATTAAAATGCATATCGCACAGGAACAAGGAAATTTGGTGAGATCCACGTGAAGTAGCTAATGTTGGCAAGAATTAAGCCATCTAAGCTCGGGTTTAGATGTTCTCTTATCTTTTTTTAGGATATTGATATTCAAACTCAAGGAAAGAATAAACGCTCTGTACAATGTGTTTTTTTTTTTCAGAGATGAATCCATCCCTCTAAAATAAGGATTACGAATTTAATCACTTTTTAAATCTATTTTTTTTTCTCTCTCCCTCATTGAAATTATGATTTGACTCCAAGAGATAATTTTAATAATATTATCATTCTAAAGGAAGAGATAAAAGAAGATTTAAAGAATAATTATATTTTTAATTCTCATTTTAAATGGATAAATTTATCTTTAAAGACAACTTAACCGTATACATTAATTTGTCAACTTTCACTAAGATAATTTGACTTCGGCTACTCAATTTGGATGTGAATAGCATATTTAAATATAGGATTATTTACCACAAAATTCAAATATTTTTAATAAATATCCTTTTGATTTAGCTAATAAATAATTAAAATTAAGTTTTTCATTTTTTACATAATTTTTAAATTTGGTCAATAAATACATGAACTTACAATTTTTTTTCTCCATAACACAATTCTATTCAATCAAATTTAAGTTGATGTATGATATAAACTCTTATTTTTATATATATGTCAATATAAATAAAAAAGAAAATATTATATCTCGAATCAACTTAAATTTGATCAAAGAAGGTCATCGTGATAAAAATAAGAAAAAAAATTAATTTTATGTATTTATTGGCTACATTTAGAAAAGTATGAGAAAAAAAATCTTAGATGTATATAATAACTAAATTAAAAGTTGTAGAAAAATAAAATAAAATTTGTTGAGAGTATATGAATTGGGAGCAATTAATCCTTAAAAAGATGCATCATGATGTCAATTGTGATGAGGGTCAGAAAGTAGTTATTCTTCTAATATCAAAATTGTCAATTTGAACGAGGGAAGTAGTTTATTTTCAAACTCCAAAATGAGGGTTGGTTGTTGTGTTTAGTCTTGATCAACTTACTTATTTTACTTGTGCGACTACTCCTACTCCTACTCCTACTCGTCGGTTGAAATTGCAATAGAAACTTAATTTGCAGTGAGAAATTTAATAAATCAAGTTTTTCTTAAATGGATTACTTATTTTAGTACTATATTGTTTTCGATTAACAAGTGTAACATAAAATTTCACAACATTATCAGTCAAATCAAATAAGGACTAAATGTTATCGAGTACAGAAGAGACAGATCCATTATATCAAGAAAATTATACAAGCAACTACTGGAATAAGAATCTGCTCCAAAAAAAAAAGAAAACTATTGGAATAACTCTAAGAATAAATATAAACTGGTATTTCACTTCTACTGATATCATAACTATAAGCAAAACAAGTATATTTAATTTCTATTGATATGTTGTAGCAGTAACTATTGAAATAAGGAGAAGAATGATAAGTCGTTAATTAGTCGAGTATCATAACATTTCTTGCCTCATGCACGTAACTACTTAAGACAACAAGTGTTATAGATGATTGATGATGCAGCATAACTACTTAAGACAACAAATGATCAAAATTCAATACTAATCATTAATTTAATTATGATATTAAATATAACCACTTTCCGTTAAAACATCAAAATACTCTTAAATGAAAATTTTAAAAAGAAAAGAAAAACCTAAGCTATGTATGGCCCCAATTCTTCTACTTGTCCCTCCCCTTATTCATCCTTCACCATTCCTTCCGCCACACTATGGTCGCCCACCGTGGTCATTGCCAGTTGGTTTGAGCTCGATCGGTGGAGTTTGCAGTTGTCGAATTTAACATCGTCACCAATGGTACGTACCAACTGATTCTCAAATTTAGTTTGTGATGCACAAGTTCAGTTTGTTACTTCTTCTCATTTCATCCTATTTTGCTCATGATTGAAATATTGTTTGTTGTAGATGGGGGATGGGGCATAGGGTTTAGTATCATTAATGATAATGTCGAGATTGTACTAACATTTGTTCGTTTCATTGCCGCGCCATTCGGGCTAGTATATGTACAATCTACTAATGGTACCAATAAGAATATCATTACCATTAGTAGCTATAATTAAATATCATGCAGTATGTTCAATGACTTTATTTGATTTTGCCTCTTACAAGAGTATTATGTACTCCAACTTATTTTGAAGGATAAAGATTTCAGGTTTTTGTGTGGATCCATGTTCCCTGTATTATAAGAAACATCTCAAACAATTTGGATAGACTTATTTTAATTGGTAGAGAAAATTGTATGAATCCGACAATATATATATATATATATATACACATATTTAACTTGTAGAGAACCATTTTTATTTGATCTCTTCCCTATATATATATAATATATATGGAGATCAACAAGGTTTGACTCGATATTAGAGTGACATGGCATTTAATTAAGAATAATTAAATAAGCCGAGATCGATCTATGTTGAGAGTAGATGATCGTAGTATAATTAATTTCTCAAAACCGATTCCCGGTGAGTGAGAAATAATTGTTTAAAATATATCACTTGACGAAAGGAGCTATGAGATTAAGATTCTTAATGTAAGAATTAAATAATTTTAATGTAAGAATAAATATTGTCCCACATTCAATGTTGTAAGAATATTAATTGGGTATTTAAAGTACCTAATTACTTCTTGGG
Organism: Leonotis leonurus; assembly: GCA_026898415.1. Lineage (NCBI taxonomy): Eukaryota > Viridiplantae > Streptophyta > Magnoliopsida > Lamiales > Lamiaceae > Leonotis > Leonotis leonurus. The sequence goes on from JAPKLX010000004.1 coordinate 636,622, forward strand.
TTAAGTAATTGGATAAAGCCCGTACACGAGCGTACCACCGCCGTCCTCCTGCTGCGCCCGTGGGCCGGCTTGGGCCTCGGCATGACACCCCCTCTGGTGGACTAGCCCTTATAGATAGGGTTTACATTCAAGTTTCTGTGTAATTCAATTACCGTAAACAACAATTACTGCAATTTTCATCATAAGAGGATTCTATAAGAAAATATATATATGTTTCAGTTAACATTTTGGATTATAATTTTTTAATTGTAGTAATAGTTTAGGGTATATTGATTTATGCAAGATATAAAAATGAAGTTGAAAAAGATGGTAAAAATAGGAGTCATCATCTCTGAATGATAGTTGATTAGGTTTAGAGAGAGATTGAAATAGAATGAAAAGGGAAAAGAAAAAGGCGAGAAGAAGAGCGACACAGAGAAGAAATCCAATCCAAAAATGGGAAAAGGTTAAGGATAATGAAAGCGTTGACTAGCTTAAATGGGTCAAAATCAATTGAATTAACCAAAACTCTTCTCTCTTCTCTCCTCTCATTATTCATTCCATTCTCCCCTCTACTGTCTGTCTCTTGTCCTGTCTGTCCATTGTTCCGAGCACGTGCGTCCCTCTCTCACGTCACGTGCCCCACCACCTCTCCAGCTCCTCCCCCTCTCCTTGCACCTCTCTCCCCACCTCTACACAGACCACCACGCCTGGCCTGCGCTTTGCTTTCCCAATTTAATTCATTACCATTGCTATCATGTGAAGAAAACCGCGATGCAAGCCTACAATCGGCTTCCCAGCAGCGGACAAACCAGCCCCCAATCGCCGCCCACGTCCCCGCTCAGCCGCTCCCCGCGCTACCGCCACCGAGCCTCCAAATCGGGCCGGCCGCCGCCGAAGACGCTCACGCAGCGCCTCGTCTGGATCCTGCTCTCCGTCCTCTTGAAGCGCCAGGGGATTTTCCTCTTTGCTCCCCTTCTCTACATCGCCGGTATGCTCTTCTACATGGGAACGGTTTCGTTTGATGTCGTCCCGGTCATTAAGCATAGGCCTCCCCCGGGCTCCGTTTACCGGAGCCCGCAGCTCTATGCCAAGCTACGGCCGGAAATGGACTCCGATAATTCCTCTGCAGACGCGGTCAGTTCTTCGCCCTTTCTGATTTATTTGTTTTCTATTTTTCTGTTTATGGTGCTCTCTTTTCTGGAAGTTAAATGTTCAAGAGTTCAGTCATTATCATTCAGATTGACAGTGACTTCACATTTCTTATTAATTTCGACACTTCACATCTCTAATGCTCAGTTAGTGTGTACGCTTGATTTCATTTCAGCTCAAAGCCAAAATTGTACGCAATTTACTGTTATTTTGATCTGCTGATCGGTTTCCAACATCCCGACATATGTCTGGCAATCTGTCACCGGCATGGCTATGCTGCTTGATTATTGAGAATTTGAGATTCATAAATTTTACGGTGTTTAGATCCCTTTTCTTAAGACAGTTGTTTTTCACCAGCTGTAATTGTTGAATTTGATACGATAAGGACAATTTCTCACATTATATGTTCCAAGAGTTCTCATTAGTATAGCTTTGCAAATTACTTTAGTAGTTGCTATCAGATATAAAGCTTTTCTGCTGTTCAAAAATTTTTAAAAGCTTTTTGGTGATTGGAAGAAAATCATGTGCGCAGAAACTGTAATGTGAGGTAATGAGGCATGCAAACATTTTGAAGAGTAATGATGTTGGACAACTAATCAGTTATGCTACCCTGAATTGACGTTTTAAAGCAACCACTCGATTTGTTATCACATTTGTGTTAATTCTGTTTTATAGTTCTTTCATATGTATGCTTGTCCTTATACTTATGCACGCAAACTAAGCTGGTGAGAGAAGTACTGAAGCTGTATGGTTAATAACTTAATATGAAATTTTCAGTCTTTTATCTCTCCTGCTAAATGCTGTTAATGGGTACAGATATCGACTATATGGAAACATTCTTATAAAGGTGGTGAATGGAAACCGTGCATAAACAAGTCTTCTGAAGGTATGGAACTATCTGGAGCAAGACTATAAAGTTGATTTTTTTGGTGTTATGCTCAAAATTCGACATTTGCCATAATGTTGGTAGCAGCAGAGTGCTTCAATTTGGGTAACTTTAGATTACACTTGAAAAAAATGCTGACTTTAATGAAACCACTGAAGCTATGGCCTTACACGCTTCACAAAATTCTGCCACATACTGCATATGAATATTTCAAATTTTCATTTTTTGTGTAGTTTATCTAATAAAAAATTTCTGACGTCTGTATATAACATTTATTCAGCTTTATGTATTATTTAGTTCCTAGTAGTCATAGGATTATACTTAAAAAGAATGTGTGGTTTCATTATTAGCAGGAAGGTAGGAACGCTTTTTTCTTCACAAGCAATAAAGAAGCCGATTGCTGCTTCTGTAATTTGCTTTTCACCCTTGAAGTAGCTTATGCAAATTGCAAATGGCCTTAAGGAGCAATCAAAATTATGATCTGTACTAATTCCTCCCTCCACCCCACAGGCTAAGACCCAAAAATAAAATGGTGTATAAAACAAAATAAAAATTAAGAATACATAAGTTAGTCTGTAGTATAATCTCTTTGGATAAGTGTGTAAATGATTCAGCATGAACCTGTTTGGCGTAATTTTTTTTCTTCTGCATCTATGCATCCCTTGACTTATTTAACTTCCAACATTTGCGGGATTGTATACTTATCTTCTAATGGTTGAGATTTAGCTAAGAACATCTGAAGTTTTTCAATAAATTTATGTTTATTGTAGGCTTACCAGAGTCAAATGGATATATATTTGTCGAGGCCAATGGTGGTCTGAATCAGCAGAGAACATCGGTACTTTATTTTTATTTGTGTTCTGTGTTTATATTATGTGACAAATTTGTTCAACTGTGGGCTTAGCAGCAATCTTTATCATTGTCTTGATGCTTCCAGATATGCAATGCTGTCGCTGTGGCTGGCTACCTTAATGCAACTCTTGTGATTCCAAATTTTCATTATCACAGTATTTGGAGAGATCCAAGGCGAGTAACCCATTTATCACCTCCATGTAGCTAAATAGTTAACTAAAATATTATCTTATGTTCCCGTCATACTAATGCAAACATGATATGTTTTTTATCATCTTTACTACCAGATTGCACAGGTGCATTCTTTTTACTTTTAATTTCCTGTTCCAGAATTTATTTGGTTTGATTTCTGTTACTAATGAAGACTGAGAAACATAACCTAACATATTAAGCTACTTCCTTTCATTGCACCTACTGATTATATTATTGTTGTTTAATTTTTACAATCCCTGATATGGTTTGTATGCGTGTACATACTGTGGTCCATTCTTCCATAATTTGCCGAGAGATTCCAAACAAAGAAATAATGTATAGATCTTTACAGCTATATTGGATCTCCCAGAGGCCTATTGTGCTTTAGCTTAATTTGATTCTAGATGGTCTGTTTAAAGCACCCAAAACAATCAAAAAGGGCGTTGGTGTGAGTTGTCTTATAATATTCTACGTAAGCTAGGTTGTTTTAGCTCATGGCTTTTACTTTGTAGTTAACAAGGACCATGAAGGCACTGATGATATTTTTGGGGCTTAATTTCTAAGTGGGTGAGTCTTTCTCAAACTAAGAAATGAAAAGGTACGACTGTATAAGTTACAGTAGGCCGCAAGTAATGGATGCTTTATTCTCCACCTAGGAATCAAGTGGATTTTTTCATTTATATGAAACCTTTTATATTCTTTTAAACATGCCTTCAACCTTTATTACAAGATCAGAAAAATGTGCAGCAAGGTCTAGGTGTCTGAGAGATGTGAATACCCATAACTTAACAAAAGTGTGAATTCCCATATGCGTGCCTTGTATTGAACTTTTGATTTTGCAGGCTCCTTATTTGATTTAATTTTCTTTTACATTTTTCCAAGGTGATATTGTATCTAGTTTTAGTCCATATTCGTAATGAATCAGTTTTATATGTTGCTTCTGACCATAGTTTATATGATTGTTGCATTCTTCAAGGCATAGGTGCCACATTTTCTTTTATCCCAGAGATTGAATGTCTAATACTGCTGTTCTATTTCCAGCAAATTCGGTGACATATATGATGAAGAATTCTTCTTAAAAACCCTTGAAAATGATGTTCGGATAGTTAGAACGATTCCGGGGTACATAATGGAGCGATTTGATCATAACATGAGCAATGTGTACAACTTCAGGATAAAGGCCTGGTCGTCCATCAAATACTATTCTGACATAGTCCTTCCAAAGCTACTTGAAGAAAAGTGAGCTTTACTCTTTCATGCGTTCATTGCTTTTCGCCTTTGTCTACTTCTTGATGGTTCTTAACAATGTGTTTTGATGTCTGAATTGTAGAACTGGTATGAATATTCATGATTACTCATTTGAGAAGTTACTTTGTGATTAAGAAGAGTTGTATGCTTTTAGGTGTCCGTGATACTATATTGGTACTTTATCTCGAGAAAGACGTCAAATATCTAGAATTTCTTTCGACTGCAAGTCATGTGAATGATGATTGGTTAAAAAGAACAAAATGAGTTTTATTTCATTCTCACTTTAATAGTCAAACAACTTTCTGTATCTAAATCACTATTCAGATCTATTGCAAATGCCTATAGCTGGGGAAAGAAACCAAAAGATTCCAACTTTTGAGTTTATTAGCCTATTGTTTTACATTTCCAGATTAGCCTTAACTTCGCTAGTTCAGTGAAACTCTGAGAATATGGCAAACTCTTAGATCTGACCGTTGACATCATCAAGATCTTACAATCACCATCCCCTTTACTTCCCTCCTCCACACTTCCCACACTGCCACCTAAATTCCTCATACACATGACTTCCCAACAGCTATATCTCACTGCTATTCAAGCTAATTTCTAGCTGTAAGATATGAGAGACAAGAACTCATGAAATGATAGACAGAAATGTGGTTCCTGTTCATTCTACACGATTCTAAAAATGTAAAGAAGTATCACATGCAAGCAAAAATATCTCATGATTTCTCCAGATTCTACCTCCAGAAACTGAACTGCTTGGCCATATCCCATTTGAAATTTATCTCAGCATGTATTCTAGTTTTACAGATGGCAATGGATATCAGGGTGATGAGCTCATATAGTCTGAGTCTAATTCTTGAATTTAATTTTTTGTATGGTCATCGATTATTTAAGCTAGATGCTTTTCCCTTGCTCTACTCTAATCGATTCTTTATTGGAAGTAGATATTCTATCGAAGAATGCAGATAATAATTTTATAATTAGATTTTTTCATTTACACTTATACCTCAACAGTTCCCTGTTCATTCTTCAGTTTTGAAGTAACTTTTGTAATTAACTGTCTCAGGATAATAAGGATTTCGCCTTTTGCAAATCGATTGTCATTCGATGCTCCACCAGCTGTACAGCGGCTTAGATGCTTGGCAAATTATCAAGCTCTAAGGTTTTCAGACCCAATATCAAGTTTAGGTGAAATTTTGGTTTCAAGGATGAAAAAATTAAGTGCAAACAATAGTGGAAAATATATCTCTGTGCATCTTCGCTTTGAGGAGGTTAGTTAGAATGGGATGGGATGTTCATTTTTCATTAAATGGCGGGAAAAGAAAATTTCATCACTAATCATCTTCTTTTATAGGACATGGTTGCCTTCTCTTGTTGTGTATATGACGGTGGGAACAGAGAAAAGCTAGACATGGATGCTGCTAGGGAAAGAGGTTGGAAGGGAAAATTTACTAAACGTGGCAAAGTCATTCGTCCTGGAGCCATCAGATTAAATGGAAAATGCCCCTTAACACCTTTAGAGGTACTAATATAAAATCCTTCTGTTTCTGGATTTTCACTTTTCACCGTTTTTTTATGTGCGAGTTTGTAGATCGCCATTTTTTGGTTCAGAATATGATACTTTATTTTTCTATCAATTAAGAAACAAATACATTTTGTGTTATCCCTAAATGCTAAACAGTCTAGAAGCATAAAATAACATGGTGATTCTATGAGCAAAAGGTTTATCTTGTATTGAATTTCTTGGACTTCATAGATAGTGTGCTGTGTAATACTGTGTCTATTTGATCTGCACTGTCACGATATCCGGTTAGAAAATGCGGAAAAACAATATAAAGATTAAATTTGATTCATGTCTTCTATGTTCTAAGATTTGCTTCTGGTTTTTCCTGTCTCTTTTCAGAAAAATGCTTTTGCATTTCTGAGCAAAAAAGCAAATAATATTTGGTGTAGCACAATATTTTTAACCCCTAATAAATATATCTCCTACTTATTTTTATTGATCAGGTAGGTTTGATGCTCAGGGGAATGGGCTTCAACAAAAGTACATCAATCTATTTGGCATCTGGTAAGATATATGACTCTGAGAGGTATATGGCCCCATTATTGGAAATGTTTCCATTGCTACAAACAAAAGAGATGTTGGCATCCGGTGAGGAACTTGCTCCATTTCAGGTGAGGAGACAACTGCTTTTCTACATATCTATTAAGGAATTAGCTCCATCTCATGACATTTTCACTAAAATTACTTATTTCCAGATTTATTCATCTAGAATGGCTGCCATAGATTATACAGTTTGTCTTCACAGTGAGGTCTTTGTAACAACTCAAGGTGGAAATTTCCCTCAGTTTCTGTTGGGGCACAGAAGGTATTTATATGGTGGCCACTCCAGGACAATTAGGCCTGACAAGCGGAAGTTAGCGTTATTATTTGATAATCTAAATAACGGGTAATGCACCTTACTTCTTAATTTCATGTAGAATGTGCAGTCGTGCAGGTTTTACATTTTCCATGAAAATTTGTCAACTGTTAAAATAGTGAAATCTCATTGGACCCAGAAAGAGTTCTGAATTGACGTTGCACTTCCCCTGGGATTAAAATTTATTTTCTAGGAAATTTGTTAGGAGTAGGTAGTGTGGTTATGCAGTCTCAGTTGACTAGAGTTTATACTTACGATTTACGTTGCATCTGTTTCCCATCTTTCTGCTGTAAAGATCAAGGGCAAATGCCAGTGGTTCTATCACGGATGAGAAGTGTGGCCTTTTCCTTTCATTGCTTAATATTGTCCCTTGATTTTTACTTGTTTTCTCTCCTAATCATGTCTAAAGATAAACTGAATTTTTTGTTGGATGGTTTTTCTAGGTGGAGAAGCTTCAAACGACAAATGCTAAATATCCGAAGTCATAGCGACTCAAAAGGTATTGAGCTGAAGAGACCGAACGACTCTATATATTCAGTTCCATGTCCAGATTGCATGTGCAAAGTGAACAAGACTGAGGATTCAAAATCATCATCTTCTGCAACATAAGGGTGGTTTCCGATCCTTTTACTTGAGCGCATGCACAAGTGGCTGCTAACCCAATATCTCGATTCTGATTCTTTGATTTTTTCAGCACTCCCTCATGGAGAGGGAGGACTCTTTTTAATCCAGATTGTGGATAGTCATTTGTAGGAAGGATTATGATTGTTAGCCAGGTATTAATTTGCATCTTTTTGTGCGCGATGCAAAGGAGTAGGTATAACCGTGTATTAAATCACTGGATAGCATGAAATCTACCTGGCATTAGACATACCTCAACCCAGTTCTTCAGCTTAGCTGCTGCTGTATTATCCGACGCGTTGTGAATCGACTCGAGAAGAACCAATTGTTTGTGAAGAAGCTAGGACATGTTACATATGTCCATTGTTTGTACTGTACATTAATTAGGAGCATGATCAACAACATTATACATCAATTCAAAGTGTTCTAACTTTGCCTTTAACATTTCATTTCATCACTCCTTGTCTTAATGCAAATGGTTTGTTTTCGCTTTTATTTGCAAAGTTATTGCAGAAGTTGCTACAGCCGATTTCTACAATCCATCACAGCTCTTACTTAAGCCAACATTTATTTCCTTTTTGAAATTTTGACTATTTTTTCTTACTTTCGTCTATGAATGTAATAAAGAATTTGCCTCACTTTTTAGACATTTGCATTCATAAATGAAACATTAAGACAAGACTGCAAATCTAAATTGATTATCAATGAATGCCTCGTGGCCACCGGCAATTCTATTGCAATCCATTGCATATTAGCGTGAAAACTTTCCTTAGGGATAAAAATCTTGAAAATGCTGACAAATCTTTCATGCATATTTTCTATTATTCTGACATGCCTACATCATATAAATTTAAGGAAAAGAAAAGGCCACTTGATGTATTTTATAACCTCGCGTTAATATTGAATTTTACACACCTACAACAAATTTATCAATTACAAATGTAGTGGTACTATTTAAACGATGCACACACACACACACACACAAATGTAGCGGTACTATTGAGGTGTTATTAACCAGAATTAGCAACGAACTGTATATTTACCGCAGAAGTAAAAATGAACACTTACCAAGAACATGCATACTTTCCGCCACCAAAAAATAATATCCTTTTAACAATTTCAGGAGAGGGGAAAGAAAAACAGCAATTAAATCCTTTCAACTTTAAGGTGCTACATCTTAGTATAAAAGCGTTTTTGCTTAAATCAATTATCTTGCACATAAGAAGCATCATATTTTTTATTTTTTTTGAAGCAAGATTATCACAGCACAAAAGCAATTTATAAAATTCGAGCATTTTGTCTTGCCTTACAACATCTATTATGCAATTGGAGCAGACATTGCCTCTTTTTCTTCAGCCGTGAAAGGTATTGGTTTCCTGGGTGCTGGCAATCGCCCAATACTGTCAACTTTCTCCTTCAATTTTGGAGGCGGCCTTGCTGCTCTTGGAAGTAGCCTACCCTTCTTCTCGAACCACTCAGGTTTCAGCAGAGCCCTAAAGCCCAATTTGTTGTAATACACTCGTCTCACAGTCCCACCAGCAGCCTCTACTGCTGCCTTTGCCCTTACGGTCACCCTTGAAACCTGTCATAACAATGCCACTCGTGCTTATTGAATTCGCTTTTCTATCCTCTTTATGGCCAGAAAGAATAGCAAAAGTGGTTTCCAAAAAGATCTCGAAGTTGGAGGATAAATAGATTACCTCTAGATGGATGGGCCATTGGATGTGTTCAGCTCCACGTCCCATCAGTCTAACACCATCTTCTATTTGCTTTCCTATAGCTCCACAATCCTTATGTTGAAAAAAAAGTGCCCATTATAAGATAAGATCGGAGTATCTGGGGAGAAGAGAAGAGCTTGAGACTAATATACACACCTTGAGAGTTTTCATTGTGATCAATTCTGAAGAATCTATTTTCCCAGCATTGATCATCTTTGCGATTTTTCCTAAACCAACTGGCTGCCAGTGATGAACAGTTCAGCGCATTTATGGTAGATCATTTCATAAACATTCTAGAAACAGATTCTGTATGCCAAATGCAGGATGTGTGTGTGTGTGATAGAAGAGTCATTTACCCTGGCTAAGCCACACATTTAACTTAATATGTAAAACACAGAAGGAAAAACAAATAAGAGAACAAGGACAAGGTTCTATGCCGTGTCAGTTGTGATTACGCCTAACTGGAAATTGGAATCCCTACAGAGATGAATAAACACTGGGTTTAATGAATCCTTGTGGATCACTTCTGGGGTCAAGTAGCCAACTAATAAGTGGAGGCAAATTTGATTCGTTAGCAAATTCAAAATGAAAAGTTCAATCTCTAAAACCTCTTTTCTGTGCAACACCTCAAAGCTTAATTTTTACTGTACGACTAGCATTTTGAAGTATTATCAACCATATTATGTTGCCATATCATGGGAATAAGGAAATGCTTCATAATCAAGAAACTGGGATGCAGACTGCAGAGAAAGTCTTATCGTATTGGTTCAACTTTCAAGTTTAGCCATAAATATAATTATGCTTCCATGACATGGAATAGGAAAAGGATGCATGATCAAGAATTTGAAGTACATACAAAATGCCAACACTCAAGTAAGTTATGTAACATCATATTGTCCTGGTCCACACAAAATATTGTATCTCGGGAAGCTAAACCAAGAAGAAACTTTTTTAGAGGGTCTTAAATAGTTTATATGTACAAGAATGGAGGAGTAACTTTTACCCTGTGCAGTTAAATCTTGCATAAGTTCTAAGGGTGCTGTCATTTTGAGACTTTACCAATCTATATACTACAAAGAAGCCTAAGACGTGCGTATATGAAGGGATAATTGGTAACCTAAAGTAACTGGTAATATCTCCCACTGTATGTACCATGTTAACATAGCTAACACACAATAAAATAAACACCATTAAATCCATATTATTACCATAAGAAGAATATCCACAAAAATTGATTCCCCTTTTGTTGTCAAAGAAGAGTTCAAAGCATGATTTCCTAATGAAAATTCAAGGAGAGCAGTAATCTCAAGCCATACACACATAATCTAATATCAATAGCCAGGGAAGCAAAAAATGCCTACAGACAACAGTGATACACACACATTAATGAAGCACATATCAATGGAATAAAATGCACAAGCCTTTCGTAGTACCTGAAATGTGAGAGAGAAAGGATTCTTAAAGCCTCTTTTGGGAAGGCGTCGACGCATTGGTGTTTGGCCACCTTCAAATCCAAATTTCATGGTACCACGAGCCTTTTGACCCTTGTGGCCCCGACCCGCAGTCTTTCCCTTACCTGACCCGATACCTCTCCCCTTCCTCGTTTTCTGCTTCCGAGCACCTGGATTATCTCTCAGATCGTTCAATGCCAAGATGCTGCTGTAAGCCCTAGGACCTCCGAAATGATAGCCGCCGCCGCCGCACTGCTGGAATCCTAGTGATGATGCATTCCGTAAGGGCGCCGCCGCGAGAGGAGAAGCTCTTGGAAAAGGGTTTAGGCACTGAACCCGGGAAGCTCGCGTCAAAGTGGTGAGGACAACCGAAGCAAATCCTCTTCTCAACATTTTCACAACATAAAAACACCGATTTGCATTTAAAATATTTCCTTTCTGTAGCTCAAATGCAAATCACTTATGCACTTATCTTTGAAGATTGAATAGTATACGAAGAAGAAGACTAAGCTGATTTGCAGTAGAGCGAAGAACCACGGTGAACAGAACAATTAGGGATTTTTAAGTGTGGGCTTTTAATTATTATGGGCTTTTAATTAGTATGGGCTTTTTATTTGGACTATTACTATTATTAGAGGCCCAACTTGTTTATGTTCAGTTCTTCCTTAAAAAATCTAATTTAAACCGTACATGTTAAAGTTTGACTATTGATTTATTTCAATTTATAACTTTTAAATTGTTGGTATAGCAATTAAATGAAAAATGTACACAAAAATTAAAGCCATGAACAAAGACATTAATTTACAGATAATACATTATATACTAGGAAAGTTACCAAAGATATAGGTAAAAACAATGACAGTGACATAAAAATTAACATGACATATATACTAGACATGCTATAACATTAAAAATAATAATAAAACCTCAATTCATAAAAAAAAAAAAAGAATACACCATGAAAAAACAATAAAAAAAATACAAGACGTACCCATAAAAAATCATTAATTAAAAAGTATGACGAACAACAAAACCGCAACGAGCATACAAAAAATCCCATATAGTCGGAACCAAATAAACCAAAATCCGATCATCCTTTACTTCTAAACATTTGGTGAATCATATAACATATTGAGCTCTCTTTTTTAATCATAATGTGGATCTCTTAGTTATAGAGCTCAGAGTCTCGACCTAAAATTATAATTTCGACCTTGATTGCTCTAAATGTGTTCTTAACTTCGATCAAGTTTTAATTGGTTAAGGTTTGTATTCGATGATTTAAATACATTCAGACTATGTTTGATATATAAAATATGATAGTTTTCTCATAATAATTATTGTATAATTATCCTAATTCATGGGTAAATGTCATGATAAGTATCATATTTTAATATGAAATATAGCCTTAAATAGAAAAAATTAAATAAATAATATTTTGAAAATTAATTTTATTACAGTAGGCGAAGTGCCTATTCCACATGCATGTAGTTACACCACACTATGCCAAGATATATGTAAATGTAATAGCAGTAACTAAATAACAAGTAGATTTTTTTTTAGCTAAGCAACAAGTAGATGAGATTTCAACTTGAAGGAAAATAGTGAAAACACACGTTCTCTGATTTGCCTGCCTCTCTAGGCTCTAGCTATTAGCTATGCACGATCTATGAATCCCTAAAAATCACTTCTTTGTCGGAAGGAACTCGAAAAACTGATTAGGAACTAATTTATTTCCTGCACTTAAAACATCATCATCACCATCTTCATTATCTATCTCTTCTTCCTTGCTAGAACGAAGGGTAGTGCCCAAATCATTAATGCCCCTCACTGGAAAGAGCTCAAGAGTTGTATTCTCTTCCATCTCATCATTTTTCGTGGTCGAAAGTTTGCAGAGATTGATCTTCACCAAAGAATTATGGGCATTAATTTCTTGGGCTAAATTGGATTCTTGATAAGTACCTATTCTGTGCATGGCAAAGTCACATGAAGATAAGCCCAAATTTCTGCAGCTGCTGCTAATGCTGTTTGCTGTGACCCTCTGTTGCTGCAACCTATCCCTTTTTAATTCTTCCATCTGATCATATCCTCCATCATACTGCAATAAGTAGCAAGCAAGATTAAATTAGATTCTTCTATTTTGAAAAAAAAGTCACATGCTGATTAGCATGCATTTGTGTATAAAAGAATGATGAATAAATAAAGATGCACTCTGTCCAAGAAAAATTTAAACTTTTCATGAAAACAGCTCCAACAGAAAGTATGACAGTGCAGCTTTTTGGCCTCATTCTTTCTCCATTGTATAAAAGGAAGGTGTAATTTTGCATTCAACCTTGTGACCTTCATGCTACATGCTAATCTCTTTTCTTGTAAGAGATCAAAGTCAAATCTCGAGTTTTGTGCACTGTTATTGCTTGATAATTAGTTTCAATATATATAGAGTATACGACCTTTGGAACTGAGCTGCATTTTGACATTGTAGGCAGTTTCTTAGGATGCTCCACTTCCATGTATTTTCTGCTCAATCCTGCAAAATCAAATCAAGAATCAATCTTGTTTTTCTTCCTCCAGAAAATCTTGCTTTTATTAAAAGAATATACTATAAAAAAAGAAATTTATATAGATTTTACATAGGGTCTAGTGACGTGACATCAATCGATTTTATAATTACTATATTGATGCATGCCAATTTAAAGTAAAATAATAATCATATATCATCTCAATTTAAAGTAACATAGTGTTCTATCATAACCAATATTACACGAACTGTTTTTTTTAAAAGCAAGTGTTAGAATATCGATTTTTTTTCAGACATGCATGCATTAGAAATTAAGGTCTTCCATATAATCAGACGTTATGAACGATCGAAAAACTTCTCATCAAACATGTATGTGTACATTTAAATTGAAGAAATTTAATTAAACACACACACACACATGTGTGTATATATATATATATCTAAAGTTCAAGTATAAAAAAAGGAACCTGAATGTTTTCGCAGTGGAATCTCATTTTTGGCTGCAGACAAGAGCTCAAGTTGGCGACGCTTTTTCTGCCTATCTCTAGCTTTGTGGTTCTGAAACCAATAAAACACATTCTTCCCTTCGATCTTTCCAAATCTTCGAAGCTTAGCTGTGATTTGTTGGATTTGCTCAGCAGAAGGGTTTCTTGTGCCGCGTCGATACATTTCTTCAAGAGCCTGCACTTGCTCTGCTGTTGGGTTCCATCTCGAGCTCACCACCGTTGCCCCTCTATTCATCTCTCTCTTACCTCCATAATCACCTAAATCATGCATAATAAGTATAAGAAACAAAAGATGATGATGATGATTAATGAGCTTTCTAATTGAGAAAACCCCCATATAATATGATGAAGAAAGATGATGAAGGAGAAGTAGTGCATACATAAGGATTGGGTCCAAGAAGTGAGTTTAGGGTTATGAAGGGAGCAGAAATGGGTTGAAATTGCAGAAAAAGTGGAGCCATTGTTGGTAAAAGGCCTCGGCATTAGAGGGCGAAGCCCGGGGCTGCTAAGGGGGTCAGTCGACATATCTTTCTTTACTTGCTCATGGGATTCCTTTCTTGAGAGTATATAGTTTGAATACTGGTTGAGAATAAGTGGCAGAATTTATGGAGATGAGGGTTAGTTATAAGGCAAGGTGAGTGTGTATATGTATAGAGGTAGAGGTGGAGAGATGGAGATAGATAGATAGATAGAGATAGCTAATAATCAAAGGGAATTGTCTGAAATCGAGGAGTGTTGACTGTTTGCATGGGGAATTCTGAGTTAGGGAGAAAAGGACTAGACTGGGGAAAGGAGGGCACAGATTAATAAGAGAAAAATATAGCTAGGGACTTCTTTTTGTAGGTTTTGAAAGAGAAGAGACCTGCAACTTAATTAAGTAGACGTGCAATATGCCATATAATACATACATATATACATACATACATGTTGTAATATGTATGTATGTATGCATGTGTGTGTTGAATGATCACAGTGGGAACAGAAGGAAGGTGAAAAGGACAAAACGGGGTCAGACAAATACTTATAGTATGATATAATTATATATGTATATGGGTGATGTGAAATTATGGGAGATGAGAAGTAAAAGCGACATGACAAATAATGAGCTAGCTAGTTTATTACCACAAAATCTCATTCTTCCATATATATTGTAAACCTATTCTTATTATATACTCCACTTATATATGTATGTATAGATAGATAGATATATCTCATAATAATCAGATCATGATTAACAATATAATGTCCGGCCGGGGTGAGGCGGCAGGCATGCATGCATGCATAGAGAAAAGCTTAGTAATTGTGTATAGGTGTAAGTGTGTAATGTAAGATATGATTAATTTAATGCTCAACTAAACTTGCCAACCCCACAATTTACTTCTGTGTCTACCCAAGAAGTTGGCATTTACTACTTCACTACGCAGATATTTAGTAATAGTTACTCCCCCTTTGCATCTTATAATTGTTACATTTGTTTTTTGTCACGAGTTGAAAAATAATATAAATGATGATATAAATATATATTATTTAAAATTGTGTAATTAATAAATTTATTTTAAAAAGAAAATATAACACTTATGCTGGAATAAACTAAAAAAGAAAACGTAACGCTTAGAGTGAGAAGATAAGTATATGAATTATATGCACCACATCAAACAAGAACAATTATTGAGATATTATGCTACCTAACTCCTAAGCGTGTATGTATATATATTGCCGACCATTTTATTTTATTTTAGTTAGTTTAGTTTTCCACACGTGCAACCATATTAATTATTTATTAATTACGCTCCTTTATTACTAACGACTAACCATATGAAGTGGGAGATTACAATTATTCTTATCTTTATTGTGGTTTGCAGCTACCGTCTATTACTAATACTATCAACTTCTCTAACGCCACTCCTTTTAATCATACATTTTCCTTTTCTTTTTTTTGCCTCTTCTTCGTCCAATTTCTTCGTAAAGTGAATATGTAATTAGGGATGGCAACGGTCGGGTTCGGGGCGGATAGTGTTTTTTCGTCTCCGTATTCGTTTTAAAAACTAACCCCCATATCCGCTTCCATACCCGTTTAAATCGGACCGGGGATTTTTCGGGGAGGAAACCCATTAACTAATATTTTTTAGAGAAAAAATAATTGAGAAAAAATAATAGATAAAAAATATTTTTTAAGAAAAACATAATTATTAGCTAGAGTAATAAAATAATTATATATAAAAATTTCAAAAACCAAAAAATTTTCAATATACATTATTTTATTCTTATAAAAATTTAAAAATTTATATATAAAAATTATATTTTTAAAAAATTATACTATATAAATTTATCGAGGCGGGTTCGGGGCGGGATATATATACCCGCACCCACCCCGGACTCGATTTGGGTATAAATATATAAACCCATACCCGCATTTATCTCCGATTTTCATCCCCCATACTTGCTCTCCGATCTATTAGAGTCGTGTACCTGCGTATACCCAAACCCGCGGGTTATTTTGCCATCGCTAAATTAAATATATTCATTTAAATTTGTATACCACATAATGTGAAAACTAAAAAACATAGAGACGTACCTTGTAAAAATTAATTTGGGACAACCCTCTCATTAGGCAAAAAAAAAAATGGAACCACGCGTCCGACTTAATGCGTCCGCTACTATTGTGACAATATCACATAATACCATATAAATATACGAACCACTATAATGTTCGTTTTTTTATTATTTTATATAAAATAAATATTAAGCTATACACTAATCAATAAACTCTAGTTTGAAAGTAAAATTTTAATAATTTTTAATCAAAAATATATTATTCATTTAAGTAACATGTCATATCAATCGCGGACACATTAAGTTGTGTATGTTACTAGTAGATGAGGGGTTCTAAGGCAAAAATAAGACTTAATCTTAGTACCCAGTAAAAAATAATACTTAAATTTAAGGGTAAAAAGCAGAAGATGACGATTTATCTGCAGGTACCCGACCCTTATAGATGTGTGTTTGGGAGACATTTAATATCTATGGGTAGCTTCATATGTATAATTTAGTATTTATTTAGTTTGCGGGTATGAACATGAATAATATATCCTAAATATTAAAATTTTATATTTTGCGGGTAATGAATCATGAGTGGTGAGTTGATGAGTACCCAACGAGTGGTGTGTATCTGATGGGTGGCAAGTACCCGTTGCGGATCCACATATGGTGGGTTTGAATGATTTTATTACTCACGAATAATTTCGTTGATAGAATTTAATAGCCGAATATAAATCTAAATAACTATTAATCATATTCACCATACTCAATTATCATTCCTAAACAAAATTAACATATAGAATTGTAGATATATAAGGGCCCAACACGTATTATCCATGTCAGTATTATTATTTTTGGTAGCATTTACTTTAGATGATAAGATAATTGATAAAATTAATGCAAACTAAACTTATATTTACTTTGATGTATAAATGATGAATTACTTGATTTTGAACTAATTTAATAATCATATCCTTTAATTATTTAATCTTATGTTTTATTAATTTATAGCTTATCACTCAAAACAAACTCAAAACAAACTTAACTTTTAACTTTTATATCATATATTTTAAATATATTTATTTATACTATATTTTGTATATTCGATTTTGGAAATTACTAATATTTTGAAAAATTTTAATATAAGGTGAGTGAGAAACATATTTTTAAAAATATAAAATCCAAATTGCGTATTAATATTTTTTATTTATTTATAACAATATATAATTTTTATGTTTAATTTTATTTTTGAAATACGTTTTAATTATATATTAATTTTATTATACCGCGCTTGAGCGCATATTACACTACTAGTATTATAAAATTTGGGTAATTTTTTGTCACAAATAATGAATGTGAGATGGAATTTAAAGACTGCATGTCATTTTTTTCTTGTCTTCAAGCATATATACATCATATATCCAATTTAATTTCCATGAATATAAAATTGATTGATTTAAACTAAACTACATCAACTTTATTTTTCATTTTTTTTTTCATAATTTATAATTTCAGACAATTATATATCAATGAATTTCAGCACACAAGATATGACATCTTATTAATATATCACCTCATTAATATATAAAAAAAGATCTTTTTAATTTTGATCCATCTACTAATATAATAAATATTCTTGGTGCTATTATTCACTCTCAAGCGTACTACGCATATTTATACTCACTACAATTCTTTAAAATAATGTCACGCACATTTGAAAATTGCAATTCACACCGAGTTAAAACTCGTAGAAAATTAGGGTGGTTAAATTTTATATCATATGCATTTATATTATTATGCAAAACAAATCAATTTTAATTTTATTGAGTAAAAACTCTTATATAAACCTTAAAACATAATGTTATACATTCAAAGTGGTATGTAATTCATTAGCACTAACATCATTAAAAAAATAATAATAATAAGAGAAAGAAAGATAGAAACATACATTCGTTCAACATAAAAACATAAACATAAGGTTCGGAAAACATCAAACTATCTTGACGTAAATCATAACAGCTGTTGGGAACCCCACAAATATATTAAGTTTTGATGATGTTTATCGAAACAACACTTAGATTTAATTATAAGTTCTTTAAAATCAAGTGATTAATATCATCTGTTAAAGGCAACTCAATTATAAAAGAGCAAGTCGATATTTAAACGACTTATATTATCTTCATGAGCTAACTTGGACATATTGATTACTAAGACAACAGATATAAGTTTATTTTTGACAGCTCGCTAAAATTGTAAAGGAGCAAGTCGATTATAACGACTTGTCCCTAAACGACTTATATTATCTTTATGAGCTAACTTGGACATATTGATTACTAAGACAACGGATATAAGTTCATTTTTGACAGCTCGCTAAAATTGTAAAGGAGCAGGTCGATTATAATGACCTGTCCCTAACTTAGCAGCTAGTTGTATTTCTTTCTTAAACTACCTGTTATGGTTTTAGACTTAACTTAATTTTTTGAGATTAGAGTTTATATAGATCGATGTAGTAAAAATATGTTTGAATTTTCAAACTTACTTATGTAAAGGACATGTCGATCTCAAACGACATGTTATATAGCAAACAAGTTGTACCCTATATAGTTCAACTCAGAAATTAAGGTGAAGACTCAAAGTATCAACCTAGTCTCAAACATGTTAATTCTTGAGAACATGTCGATGGACAACTCGTTTATATCAAGCCGCTAAACAACTTACAACTAGCTGATTCATACGATAACTATGTTGGACAACCGACATACCTAAATTTGTCATAAGTCAACCATCCAATGATTCATCACATCATCAAAGAATATTATAAGGAATGAAGTACAAGAATATCAAAGTAAAAGTACGACAAATCATTTCATTCCTGGTAAATCCTTGGTAAATCGCGTGAAAGGTGGAACGTACAAGTAATGCAGGCGGCGCTTGTAACATCAACTTACTATGCATTTAACATCAACCTAGTGTTTAGCTAGTTGCTTGAACTTATTGTTTTCTTGAGATCTTCCAAACCTAAACTCAACGATCAAGTGTGATCAGTAGTTAGCTTTCTTCTTGATTGTAGTGTTCAGTCTTAGAAGAAATTATTATAAGTTGTAAACGTGTCACGACCCTAAACTTGTGCACGAAGAACGAATTTAGTTTTGATTGTTCTTTGTGGCTCGTACTCAACGAGTATAAACAAGCGAGAGTTAGTGGATTTCCGATCTAGTGTTGATCGAGCCGTGGACGTATGGTTGTTTTCCCGAACAAGGTTAATTCTTGTGTTCTTAATTACATTTCTTCTCTCTTGCTTCGGTTATTCCACTTTGCATATCATAAACTCTTAATAAACTTGCTTAACTACTTTGAGATAAAAGAAGATCATTTTTAACAAGAGCTATTAACCACCAAACTTCTACATACAAGTTTGTTTAAATTTAACTTGTTCAAAGTTACTCTTAATCACTGTTAATCACTCTTACAAGGTCTTATTTGAGTTAAGATTAAGTCTTCTTTATAATAAGAATTAATCTTACTATCCAAGCTATCTTATTAATTAAGTGGACTTAAACCTTGTGTTTGTTAAAGAAATCAAGAAAATTTAAAAAGTTTTCAATTGATGTGTTCCCTCATATACCAATTTAGCTCTTTTGGGATCAACAACAACAAAACATATAGAGTTCATTAAAAACCAAACTAGCTAATGTTGAGCATTAGATCGCCTGCGTCGCCCTAATTTCACGTTCTTATGTTTATCTTTTACATCAACCTACATTAAACATTAAATAAATTTAATTAATAAAATCAAAAAATATATCAAAATTAATAATAGAAAACTTGAAGAAATTAGAAATGTCCATTCACTTACGTTGGTTCTAAAAATAAATAACTTTGAATTGCGGTTCTTAATTGTGTACAAAAACCACACAATTAATTAATTCATATTTATGATAATAATATTTTATAAATACCAAATAAAATATATATAGGGTATCGTCATTAAACATACAATGTGACTTCTTTCATTAGTGTATCGATTTCTTTTGGAGTCCATTTTGTCTCACTCATCATCAACTTAATATCAGATCTTGCATTTAATGTCACATGATGCAAACCAAACAACATATAACCATACTAAAATATTTATAAAACAAGAATACAAATTGCAAGTTACTAAAATTAATTAGTATAATTTAGAACCTCTTGAGGATTGTTTCGATTTTTTGTCACGTTAGAACTCTCACTCTCACTCTCACTCCCACTTCCTGGAGCACGTTGAGTAAAAGCTCTTATATAAACCTTAAAACAAAATGTTATGATACATTCAAAGTGGTATATATGTAACTCATCAGCACTAACATCATCAAAAGAAAAAACGAAACAAGAGAAAGAAAGATAGAAACATACATTAATTCAACATAAAAACATAAATGTAAGGTTCGGAAAAATTCAAACTATCTTGATGTAAATCATAACAACAAAACATATATAGTTCATTAAGAACCAAACTAGCTAATTAGTGTTGAGCATTAGATCGTCTGCGTTGCCCTAATTTCACGTTCATCCATTTATCTTATACATCAACATGCATTAAACATGAAATAAATTCAATCAATAAAAACAAAAAATATATCAAAATAAATTATAAAAAAATTGAAGAAATTAGAAAATGTTCATTCACTTACGCTAGTTCTAAAGACATATAACATTGGATTATAGTTTTTAATCGTGTTCCAATGATCTTTGTTCAACCTTACAAAAAAATCACACAACTAATCAATTCATACTTATAATAATATTTTATAAATACCAAATAAATATATGGGGTATCGTCATTCAACATACAATATCACTTGTTTTATTAGTGTATTGACTTCTTTTGGAGTCCATTTTATTGAACCCATTATCAACTTAATATCAGGGCTTGCATTTGGTGTCACATGATGCAGACCAAACAACATATAACCATACTAAAATATTTATAAAATATGAATACAAATTGCAAGTTGCTAAAATTAATTAGTATAATTTAGAACATCTATCGTTTCGAATTCTTGTCATGTTAAAACTTCACTCTCACTCCCACTTCCTGGAGTACATTGATTAAGCGAAGGTTTGGTAAACAAAAATTTTTAGAAGACTCAAGAAATCGAGTAAATGTTATTATTAGTGAATCAAAAGAAAAAGAAGACTTACTAAGGTTTGTCGATATCGAACTTCCATTATCGTCCTTGTATATGTCGCTTACTGTCTCCTCGATCAATGTATCATTTCTCATTCTCTTCATTTCTACTTTCGTGGTCGCTCGTGTGTACTTCATGTTGCCTACTAATATTTTAATCTCAATCAACATCGTTTATATATTTATAGAGAAGTTACATCCCATTATCTGAGGAAATCAAAAATCACGAGAGGATATATCTGTAGTTTAATTAAATTCCTATTATTTTGGGGTTCAATTTACTAATAAACTAAATCACATAAATTATAGTATTGTCATTTCTATATTTATTGATGACGACGATGAGTGATTGAAGTTAAAATATTTGTAAACTAAAATATTAATGCATGTGTTAATGGGTAAAAGTACTCAATATGCAAATTGTACATGAATAAAATACTCAAACCATAATATGCATGTAAAAAATACTCACTTTATAGAATGAAGTGTAAGATTATATTACACATGACATTGAATTGAAAAAATGTGGGTATTTATATATCAATGATGAGTTCATTATTTAACGAAGTTTTCCACCAACCCAATTTCTCTCAAAAATACAATCAAGACATCTATCGAAAATAAGCTCAAACTCATCTATTTCAAGTTATTTTGGTAAAAAAAATCATTTATTAATCTCTATTTATACTAGCGGTTTTTCTTAAATACACATGTTTACCAGCAGTTTCTATTAATATACATAACAAAATATAGTACCAACATAACGCCTTCAGAACCGCTCGAAAACAAGCAAAAACCACTGGTGATGAAGCCAACGGTTTTTGCCCAATTTCCAACTTCAACTGGAGGTTCCAACGTATAAAACTTTCTCATGTCTTTTAACATATAATATGTATACAACCGCTTGTAAAATGTCAACTGCTGCAACTCCTGGCTAGGCCACCAGAGGTATTTAATACTATGTCTTTTAGTTTTCACTAGCAGTTTGAATTTATTAAGATTTGTAGTTGTTTTTTTCTTATAAAATTTGTTATTTTTATGTAGATGACGGAATACTTGTATGTGAATGTGAAATTTGGAGGATGTTGGGTGGGGTGTACTTACACGAATGACAAGGAGAAGATGCACTAATCCCGATCAATAACATCTCAATGTGCAATTTGAGATATTACATTCAATACATGTAGAGTTCAGTGGACACACAATACGAGATCTTCTATTTATCGAGATCGAGAAATGATCGACTTATCAAATTTCGACTGACAATTGATGAAGAAATCCTACAATTGTGTAGGAATGAATCGTCACCGACATTGATTCAACCAATTTGCAAAGTGATGATGCAACATATATTCCATCCTATGATATAGGCGAGAACTCGCAATGTTACTCTATTCTAACCCCATTAATATCAATTGATTTAAAAATATTAAAAATATAGTTTTTCTCTCTTATAGTTTTTAACCGCCAATTTAAACAAATAAAGAGATATGATTTCATATAACTTAGAAAAATATACTTTCTCTCTCATAACATATTTACAAGAATATCCTTATGACGTTGTTTATATAATTTTTTAATATAATCAAATAACTTAAAATTGGTTTCTCTTTTTTATGAAAAAATTCATTTATATATGATATACACCCTATATTTATATAATTGTCATAACATGCTCGAGCCAACCTATCTATTCGGGATATTCGGGGTTTGGACCTGTTTGGACTTCAAAATTTGAGGTCCGTTCAGTTTTGAAAATTCATCAAAAAAAGAAAAAAATCGAGCTAATGAAATTTTGAACTTAAAAAATCCGCTCATTATAAATAATATATTTTTTATTTTTTAATTAAATTATTAAAATTTTAATATTGAATCATTAACATTGAAATATTTTATTACCAATATTTTCTATAAATAAAAATATTTATTATACATAAAGTTATTAAATTTATTAAATTAAAAAAATACTACATTACATGGACGCGTGAAACACATCCGTCCTACATCCAATAAAGGATCAAGTTGGGTACTATATTTATAGGTTCAAAAATTTTCAAGCAAGTTTATACGGACATTAAAATTTTTGAAAGTTGGACATGATAATTTTTAAAACTTTAATTACGATAATATACTGTAGTGAAAAACTCATCAAACTAAATGATGATAAATAAATAGAAGATGATTATTTTCTTTATATATAATATAAATTATAATAATATTTTTCTTGTGTACCGCTAAAGTACACATACTAATTTATTTAATAATATCAACTTAGGGAATGCAAAAAAAAACATATATAATGAACAAATTTTAAACGTGCCGACTGCAACAGTGGTTGTATATACGTTATATTTTAAATTATAAAAATTATTCTCTCCACCAACGTAAAGGAGTTCGGCACGAATTTTAAGAAAAGAATTATAAAATGTATTTTTATATTAGAAAATTGAACCACAAATTAGAAAATATATCTATACATATATATGATTTAAAATAATGAATATTGTGTGAGACAATGTTTAAAAAAAATGGAATAAATTTTTATGAACGGATCAAAATAAGAAAAAAGAATAACTTTTTTATGGACAATACTCATAAGAAGAATGTCATTAATTTAGTCAAATTTTTTGAAATAGAGCATATTAAAAACAAGAAAAAAGTAATACAATTATAAAAAAAATAGATGGAGAGCATATCTTAATTGGGACATAATTATAAAAAAAAAGTAAAAAGTAATACATAATTATTTTATTTCTTAATTAATGCTAAAATCATTAATTGAGAATAGATATTAGATAACTGAAACCTCTTTGTCTTTTATTTATTTAAAGCTGTGTAATTATGTTAAATGTGCATTAGTGATAATTATAGTTAATCTTAAGTTTGACTTAATAAATTACATTTACATTAAAATGTGGTTCCATTTAATTATCCATAATTCGATTATATCAATAAGATAAATTCGGCTCGAACATTTCATTTTTAATATAAGATTATATCCAATTTTCTACTAAAATATTAATATATTTTAAATATTAAAATCATATGTTCCGCGGATAATGGATACCCTTGAATAGCATGTTGACAAGTATCCAACGGATGGTGAGTGACGGGTTCACGGGTATCCATTGATGACGAGTTTGAATAATTTTAATATCCAGAAATAATTTTATACTCCTATTATTTAATTTTTTAAATCCTAAACTATTACTAAGGTTGCAAAGTACTTGTTTCATGTTTGATATATTGACCATTTAACCCGTACTTATCCGGATATATCTTATCTCAATAGATTTTATCCCTAATTTAATTAATCATAGCATTTATAAATAGTGAAATAGTAGTAATAAATTGATCCTATCTTCTAGCCACTCAAAATTTAAAGTTGATTTGATTACAATTCTAGCCACTCGAAATTTAAAGTAGTCTTCATTACAATCCATGTTTTCATTAATGGAGAGGTCACCCCACACAGTTCTGTTGTACAATAAAACTAGAGTAATTCGTTCGTTAAGATTTAAGAATTTCAACCATATCCAAACTCTATATATCTGCACGAATCAATGCCCTTATCTTTTATTTAATTCGGAATTTCACAACCAACTGAACTGAGTGTACAATTACACCAAAATTTTCTCATCACATAGAAAAACAGAACTGAATATATTTATATTAACAATGTGGATGTGGTAGTGTCACATAAGCTAGAACGAAACATAAAGGTCATATCTATTATGATAATGGTTCATTACCGTAAAATAAAAAACTATCAATAAATATTGTTTTTTATCTGCGAAATTTAAATTTGAATAATAAATACATAACTAAATAAATTTACAATTATTTTGAAATTTCCCAGAAAAATTGAAGCTGGTGGACAAAAATCGAAGCTGACGGATCAAATAAAATTTAACTTGATAATTTACAGTCAGTTTTGCCGCACCAACTTCCAATTGTTTCTTTAAATGTCATAGTATTTTATTTTATTTTTCATATTTCAAAATAAGTGTTATATTTCAAACTAATTTTTAATACTTTTGAGTTAATTTATAACAATTTTTAATTTTCTTAATTTAATACATTTTAAAATTTAATAAAATTACAAATGTAAACTTATTTATTTTCTAACTATAATTTATTTAGAATGTGATACTGAAAAATAGGAGGGGGTATATTTATTTGTCAAATTCACAAGTCATTGCAAAAATTAGAAAATATACGGCAATTAATCGTACTTATTTACACTTATTAAACACGCGGCGGTAGACTTGCCATTTTCAGTTACATGAATGTCCTCGGCTGGTCGGATTGGCTGATGATTGTTCTCTTAAACAAACACATAAATATGTTTAGGAAACAAATGCAAACATATGTAGGTGATGATTCTTCAACACATTCTATTGACAACATTCAACATTGAAGAGTGCTAACATCCACATCTACTCACATTCAATACTTTGGAAATCAGGATCCAATAATTCACTGCCTTGTACACTACATGCTTTGGGGATTTTATGAAGTAAAGCTCAATAATTCACTGCCTTGTACACTACCATGCAATATTATGATCGCTTGCTGTGTCATTGAATAAAGAATTGATTATATCATACAATTTTCACCTTCCAAAATTGATCACTTTCCCTCTGCAGGCAGCAAGGTCGCCATTATTCTAACTATACACAAAAATGCTACAGAAACTATACACAAAAATGCTTATAACTATAAACAAGCCTTCCAAGATGCATGTACATAATGATTTTTCGCCAAATTCTGAAGATAACTGAGGATTTACGTACCATACCTACTCCAAGAGTTTGTTGCAAGTGCCAACTCCAACGGCTGCAGCAAGATGCCAAGCAGCGTGTAGGTATGGGGTCTCGGGAAAGTAATCTTCTAATACGAAAATCGCACCACCTATTAATGATGACACTCTATGCACATTATGAGCTGTCCTGAGGTCTGGATCTTCGACAGCTCGTTTCGCAAATGCAACCTGAATCAAATCAGAAGTTATACCTGTCAAAGACCTTGCAGTTGGGATTTAATTTTCATTTTTATGTGCATTCCATGATGCAGTTGGAAATTCTGAAAAATAGATGATGAAAGAGAGATTGATCATGCATATGTGATGCAGTTATATACTTATATCTTCTGATAAGTTCTCAGGTGATGAAAAAAGGTCCTCTAGGTTACGTAGCTTTCCCCTGAATTCATAAGCTTCAAAGCTCTATACTTAAGTATAGAATTAGAATGTGGATTCATTAAATGTCTTTAATTAAGTTTGGGAAATTAATTAAGAACACTTTCAAAGTCTTGTGTAACTTCAATAAAAATATATATTAATGGAATGTTCATAAACCTATCAGAGTATCATGTACTAACATCAGAATTAAGAAAAAAGACAGCACTATATCCATCACAGTTTGTACCAAATACGCTGCTGTCTTTTTTTGACGCTGCTCGTATCTCTCTTTACCTATAGCATAACAAGAGTGCTCTCAGCTCATGACAGTTTGCCAACGGGCACTGAATAAGATTTATTACCATCCCACACTAAACTCGGGGGAAGAGAGAGAGACAGCATACGAGTTCTCAAGTTACACGATTTAATCCATCAATGTTATGTTGGTGTCAGTCAATTTTTACAAGTAATTAATGTTAATGATTTTTCAAATTTAGCAGTAGAAGTATCTGTTATATGAATCACATAGAAAAGATGCATGTTGATTTCCCATGACACTAATATTTTCTTTAATAATTCATTTTTCTTAACAAATAACCTTTTCTTTCCTCTGAAATTTCCAGGAAAAGTTATAAAAGAACATGGAAAAGCTAATAAATGCAGACAATTCTAGGATATGAAAACATCTAGAATCTCCATTAACCACATACAAATACACAAAGATGCAGGCTACCTCCATCAAGCCCGTGTGAACTGTTGTCACCATCAGAGGCTGTACTGGTAGAAACAGAGCAGATGTGGCCATCAACAACCTTGAGCTCTCATTCCTAAGTGCTCTTGTTAAACACTAAAAAGAAATGTGTCTTAGCAAGGTGACTAAAAGATAAACGGTCAGACAGAGAGTACAAGATGGAAAGAAATTATTGAAGTCTCGAAGATACATGTGAACAGATATGCACATAATCAAGGACAGGTTTGTCTTTGCACAGGATCATGATGTTTTGAGATAAGAATTATTTTAGTTGAACTGACAGGCGTTCTTTCATATTGAATTTTACAGGTTAAGTTTACCTTTCTTAGATTACAGAGTTCCACAAATCAAATTGAGTATTACTTCTGCTGAGTGCTGAAAGACTCTAAAGCTTTTAAGTAAGCTTTTTTTTCTGGGATAATATTGCATCAGTGTAGAAGAAAGAGCACAAGATATAGGTGGTATTCACTAATTTCACTGACAGACTGACCTTTCTTATTAGCAAATTATAGGTCATTACGATGCTAGTTCTATGGTTGAGATTTGAGACCATTCAAGTAGTATTATACTTGCAAGGTTTTCATCAAATTATAGGTCATAAGGATGCTAGTTCTTATAAATCGTCCATAATCCCAGCAAATTTGACAGCGGCCAACAACATAATTTCTAAATTTGCAAGATTCTAGAGAGAAATTAGAGCTGCATTGGCAGGTTTGATTTTAACCACAGATCTGTAACTCAATATAAATTTGGAGAAACGTAATCCCAAGGCTTTAAGAATATATACTCACCACTGTCGACATGGCAATCATTGTGTAGTCAGCCCATCTGAGATACTTCCTCATTTTTCCTCTTGAAGCATGATACAAACTTGATGCTACTCCTACTCCGATAAGGGAATTAGCATATATTGAACAATTAAGATTTTTCCTGTATCAGCCAAAGAAAACTGTTCAGAAGAAATAACATAATTTTTTTAAATTTCTTCTGATAGTATTTGTGATGGATAGGACATAATCACCTTGGGGCTTGAATCCCAAGTCCAATAAATGGAAGTGATGTAAGCACATTAACAACTGTTTCAGCAAGGCTTCTATCACCTAAATAATGAAAAAAATAACTTGTTAGTTCAGAAACTGATGGCCGAAAAGGAAAATGAAAACAAGCTGGTAGAACATCATTTATAAAGAACGCAATTTTACATCTCAAGTACCATTAGTACAGCAATGGATGGGCCTTAAAAAAGCTGGTCTTTCCTGCCAAAGTTTCCTGATAAAATAATAAACCTAAGTTTAGCAACAGAATTGATTATGAGGAAATACTTATTCACTCAATAGGAATTTTCATATAAATTGGAGAGAAAGAAAACAAATGACAACTAAATTTCAAAACAAATCTAGACTCACAGCGCTACTTGCCCTTGGCCGCACCTAACACCCGAAGTTCCACCAGATGAGTGATTCAACTCTCCATGTTGCTTTATTTCCTGAACAGTGAAGGGCGAGTGTGGCAATAAGTGAACCCCATGTACTCCATTTAAGGCCTTACTGGGCCTAAGTGAATTCTCGCGTGTCATTTTATGGCAATCAGTCAACCGCAATTGGCTGATTGCCAACTATGACAGAGGCCTCAATATGGAGTAGGAGGGATTCACCAATGCTTGCCACTACAATTTATTCCAGCACAATCAAACTTTAGTCAAAAATATCGGAAAATTGAAAAAATATATACAGGGAAGGGAAGGGGAGGCAACTAAACTTCAAGCTGAACACACATTCATCTTGACTAACAAAGTTCAAAATTTACAGCGTGCTGCTAACTGGATAGCCATGAGTTGTATAAGCTAAGGGGTGTGGCTAGCTACATATACAACATTACCAAAAAAATTAAAATTAAAATAAAATCCTAATTCTCTATGGCAGTGTCCTACTTCGGTTAACATGATGAATCACATCAATCCAGAAATAGAATCCCTTATCTTTCAGAGGTAGGTGATCTTCCTATTCCTAATAAGCACGATTGAATTACATTATTGCAGGTGACAAAACTTCAATTATGCAAAATAGAATCCGCCTCATTGCTGCTTCCTGTGTTCCGTAATCAAGTTGAATCAACAAATCAACAATTATAATCTAAAAAAAACAGACGATTTCAAGCTCAACAAAATTCGCGCATTACATCAGGAATCAGTACGCTGGGAAAAATCCAGCTGATAATATCAAATCTAAAGCACCGACAGATAAGCATAATTAAGCATTCTAACAGCTGCATAAAATCATACAAATTAAAAAACATAAACATTCTACAGAAAATTGAAAACAAGGCGCGGACTTATCACCAACAAAGCAACAAGAAGAAAGAAAAAGGAATGGAAAGCAGTAGATAGAAAATTACCGCGGGAAACGAAGTCTCATTGAAAGTTTAGCAGAAAAGAAAATTACGGAATTATTGTTAGTTTATAAGACCTTGATTTTAGGAAGTCGCTAATTTAGGGGGACAGCTATGGTCCAATCGATTTGGACTCTTTGGAGAAAGATGGAAGAGAGAGGAAGAATCTCTGTTCAATAATAATTTTGTGCACGGCATATTCTCCTCTCTCCCAAATAGCCTTGTCACCCTTTTCTGCAATGATTTAAAAATCGGACCGGTCATTGAACCGGTCTCGTAAAATAGTTACTGAATCACTAGTTTAATCGGTTGAACCGTTTTAAAAAAATCGGATGACACGTAATATATATATATATATATACTATTATATTTCAGAATATATAAATACAGATGTTTAAATAAAATTTGGACAAAAGTCATATTTAATTTTATAACTTTATAAATATAATAAACTAATAATTGTTAAAAAGATATAGATGTATGGTAAGATAATATTTTAGAAATTTATGTGGAACTAAATGTATAAAATCAAATAAAATTAGTGATTTTTTTTATAATAATTCTAAAGTTTAACAATAATAATTTTAATAATTTTTCAAATAAAATAAAAATAGTATTAATTCCAAATTCTAATATTTTAATGAATAAATGATTTATCTAGCTCAGATGGTTACACAATTTGTTTATTTTAAGTGAGATTAAGGTTCAACCCCTAATTATAAAATTAAAGAAAATTACTGAACCCAATTTCTGGTTCTAGCCGGTTTTGGCCGGTTCTTACCGGTTTGCATTGGGCCATTGCATTGACCCCAAAATAAT
The DNA here is from genome assembly GCA_026898415.1 of Leonotis leonurus. NCBI lineage: Eukaryota > Viridiplantae > Streptophyta > Magnoliopsida > Lamiales > Lamiaceae > Leonotis > Leonotis leonurus. The sequence goes on from JAPKLX010000004.1 coordinate 667,013, forward strand.
ATAACCAGACCAATTTCCTAACCAGTTTGCAGTTAAACCGATCGAACCAACCGGTCCGATCCGATTTTTAAAACACTGCTTTTCTGCATTGCATGTTTTTACCTTCTTCGCATTATTGCGTATGAAATTAATGCAAAGTAAATATAGGTAAGAATAAGATAAAACTTAGCTTATAAAATTACTGTAACAGGAAATATTAAATAATGTATATATTTAAATTATGGAATAAGAAAATTTTAATAAAGGTTTTAGCGTTTGGAAAAAGTAATAGCTACCATTGTATGAAGTTAATGGGTTAAATTACTCATTTCGTATAAATGAATATTTTTTATTTTTATCTCTATATTGATATTCTCTTCATGGGGTTAAAAATATCATATTTTTTAATTGAGTTTTCTATTAAAAATTGTTAATTTTTTAAAAATAATTGTTTTTTTAAAATACATCACATACATTTCTTTAAAACATAACATTTTACTTTTTTTAATCTCCGTATCGAATCACTTAACGGGATGAATATATATATATATAAAATATCCGGTTTAGGTAGTACCGTAGTAGTGAATCTCTGAGTAAATTGTCTAAAACAAGATGTCTTTTAACTTTTTCAATACAGTACTACTATCATAATCTATTTGTGGATTCAGTATTCAGTAGCAGAAAAAGTTGGGCTTGGCTTTTTAGTGTTAAGGGATTGGACTTCTGTGAATCCTCTGCATGCATAGAGGGCCCATTTTGGGCACCTATGCTTTGGGATGTGAATTCTAGTGTTAAAAGTGTACATAAAATAATGATTTGATTATTAATTATTAATTTTGATGTATAAAGGTTTATATTAAGCATTTTATACTTGACAAAATTGGCATATCATCAAGGAAATAATACATGCATCAGTAATATGGTTTATTTAAGAGTTAATCATAGAAAACAGTCCTGCAAGATAGTGAAAAATAAATACTAATCACCAAGATAACAATATATAAATTTTAGCCATTTTTTAATTTATGGGACAAAAATACCCTTTTAAATATTGTTCCGCTGTATCCCTCGTATATAGGTATGAATTGTATGATTTTAATGATTTATATCATTCCTACGTGATTTGTATGAATAATACTATATACGCATGAAGAGTATGAATCATAGCAAGCGAGATTCATACTCAAAATCCTAAAAACCGAAAAATTTGTTGGTTAAATAAATTTCACCATCAAAATTTATTTTACAACCAAAATCGAAGTCACACCAATAATCAACACACCACTAATAACAAAAAATTATCAAAATAAAAAATCAAACTACACCAACAAAAAAATTCAATCAAATAATATCTAGATATTGTGTATAAATATTACTACATATGTATGAAAAGTATGAATCATACCTAGCAAGCAGAATTCATACTCAAAATGTTAAAAACGAAAATTCGGTCAGTTAAATTTACAAAGGTATTTTTGACAATTTACAATAAAAATGGCTAAAATTTATATAACGTTATATTGGTGGCTACTATTTATCTTTCAAATCTTATTTGACTATTTTATATTATGCCTCTTTATTTAACACGTATCACTAATGTTATACTATAAACATAAGTATTAGAGACTAGAGAATGATCTAGAGTGGATGACTCCAGTATATTGACAAGCATATTCATGACGGTTTCCAACTTCCTTTAAGTTTATGATTTCGTGAAAGACGAATAACTATAAAAATTTAGATTTCGTGTCATATTATATCTTTATTTAGCAATATATATGTTGCGTGTATGTATATGTGTTGATTTATATGATGAGTAGATAGGAGTTCTTAAACTTGGGGAATTTAAACAAAGAAAAATGTAACATGGACAGAAGGGAGCGACCAGAAATTCAGACTGTACCACATGACAGCATATATGTATATTGGGCATTCATTGCAAAAATAACATAAATAAATAAATATTTTTGGTGTAAGATATATTCAAATTATGATAAGTTAATACAATAACCATTTGAATTATTTTTTGGCTACGGATTATCCCAAAATGTTAGGGGTGAGAATTTGGACGGGACTGGGATTAGGGGTGAGAATTGGGACGAGATCGGGAGTCCCGATTTTGATCCCGAAAACTATCAATGTTTTGGTCCTGGTCCCGATCGGGAATTTCAAGACTCCGAGTTCCGAAATTGGATAATTTTAAGTCACGATCCCGAAAAATAAAGCCCCGATCCCAAAAAATAAAGTCTTGATTAGTTACGAATGGTCCCGAAATTCTTAACGAGACCAAAATATTCCAATCAGGACCAAATGTCCCGAATTTAAAAAATTAATTTCGGGAAATCGGGAGTCCCGAATCCCGATTGGGATTCCTGAGTCCTGAAAATTTCTTCCTCAATCGGTCCTGATCCCGATCCCAAAAATTTCGGGACTTAGGGTCCCGTATCCCGCCGGGACTCGAGACGGGACCGGAAAAGTCCAAAATCCCGATCTCAAATTTTCACTCCTACAAAATGACAATCGGATGCCTTATACGTCATTGTTTTGAGCCTGAATAATTATCATACAATATAAAAAATGAGATTTAGTATCACACTATTGTATCATATAAAATAATTTTAATATATATTTTTGAATTTTAATTTAATTTTGTGCTTAATTTTATGGGTTCATCCATCAATAAGGTATGTAATTATTTTTTTTTATATTTAATGTCACTTTTAAATAATTTTTAGGATTGATAAATTTAAAAATATATAATATAATTTTTAGAAAATTTATTTTTTAGAATAAATATATATAAATTATGATCATTATGCTGTAATATGTATAAACTTACTTGTGGACATGGAGGGTGAGATACAAACTAGATACACTAAATCGTATGAAACAAGTCAATCAAGAAAGACTTAATCATGAACTATAGTTTCTATATAGGGTTAATAATACAATAAAGCCACTCAAGAGAACTGAACATTCATAATAACCAATAACTTAATTTTAGAATCATTATAGTCACGTTTTGAGTGTAAGTACCAATATAACCTCAAATAAAAACAAATATAATTAGTATAAAAATTTCGCGATTTTGTACTCACAAGAACAAAGAACTATGTACTACTGTTGTAGAGTTCATGCTATGATGATACCAACGTGAGAAACGATTTCTTTCATTCCTATATATAACAAAGAAAATCATGTCCATTTATGGTCATATGATGCTTACGTGGCTCGTTAGAGGCCAAATGATCAACATGTATAAGAAATTTTAAGAAAAACTCAACCCCAACTACACCTCTCAAGCTATGCAACAAGGTTACAATGTTGATTATTCAAAACGAGCACCGGAACAACGTCAAAGATAAAGTCGAATTAGAGTATTTTCATTTATATTTTTGTTGATCAAATTTGAATTGAATGTTAAAATTGTTGATTTATCTATATTTTGTTGAGTCACCTTAATTAGCAGTTACCATTAAGTATCCGAAAAATGGACAGTAATATTTTTGATAAAAAACAGAAGATGGTAATTAAATTTGTAAATTTCGACAGCTTATGTATTTTCTATAAAATGAGAATAATATAGGCCTAAAATGATCATTAATCCTTTTTGACTTTACGAAAACAACGATATTGGACCTCTAACGTGCCACGCAGAGAATCCGTCGCCAGAAAATTTGTACAATGACAATTGATTCAAACTTCTACTTTTTTACAATTCAACATACTTATAAAAAAAAGTCAAAATAGTTTAGATTCTATAAAAAAAAAAAAGTCAAAATAGTTTGGGCTTTTTATTAAACTACTTTAATTATATATATATATGGATGATTGATGATTCCCTGTTTGAATCATGGGTTGCTCACTTGCTTGTCGAGTGAGTTTTAATCAACTAAAATCTACGCTAGATAGTCTACTACAAAATATAAAATACTACTACTCCACTACTATAAAGGATCTTTGTCAAGATTTTGACCACCATAAAAACCTTTTAGTAAATCAAATGACATGTATATATAGAAATGAAAAGGGAAAAGACAGATCCTGACACGCACACACATGCTTAGATGGTTTGGTAAGAAGTCAAACCTATCTCCAATTCCTGACTAGCTAGCTAATTACTGAATTCAGCTTGCTACTATGGATATATTCTACCACTATACAAAAGTCAATTAATTAGAGATGAGCTCAATTACCTGCTAATAAATTAAAACACGTACCCAAGAAAAAATGGAATTGACGAAACTGTCCCTGAAGCCTACCCTGCCTAGCTAGGGTAAGGTTATGTTATAAGGAAAAAAGAGAGAAATTTCTTGAGGAAGGGCAAACAAAAGTGGTCTAGAATATCACGTTTCACAATGCCTTCCCATTTACATATTCATTACTTGTAAAGTTGTAGTAATACAAAAACTCTGCAGACAGTGGCTATTAATACCACGACCCCTCCCTCTCACTCTTTCTTTCTCTCCGAAGAGCCACACCACACACATATTTGTGTATATGCAGAAACGACGTCCAAAGCTAGCATGCAAATCGAGCCCATTCATTGTTTAGATTGCAAGTAGTAGAAGAGAAGAGGTCCGAAGTTGGAAGATTCAAACAAAAGTTGGGATATACGTATAAGAAGGTTCCATGAATCAAGGGTAGTCGATCTCACGTGAGTACTTGACCCCATGAGATAAGGAAATTAGAAAGAAAATCCATACACTCACTCACAGTCAGTCACAGCCACCAAGGTTTTAGAATTTTCCTGAAGAAACAAACTACTTATACAAAGTCTCTTTCACCCTTCATCGATATTTCCTCCAAAGAAATGACATTTCTTCCTACTCGAGGAGGTGACAAAACAACAACAAGAAGAAGAAGATCGGGTGGTCCCACTTCGAGAATTGCTCTAATCTCCCTTGGTTTCCTCTTAATTCTTTCGGAAGCTTGCTCTTTATCATGTGCCGCAGCCGCCAGCGGCGGCTTGCCGTGGTCTCCGGCTAGGAAAACTCGGTTCTTCGCGACGCCTGCGGGAGAACCGGACGGTGGTCCGAGAGCAGCGGCGAATGAAGTGAGAAGTAATCATGGGAAGAGTAGTTCTTATGAAGAGGAGAAGAGATTGGTGCATACTGGTCCCAACCCACTCCACAACTAAGAGACAAACTTTGATGAGGCTTTGCTACTGTGGATTCTATCGTGGTTAATTTTGGATTTCTGCTAGAGAAAGTTTGTGTAAGTTTATTCCATTATTAGCCCTTCTCTTATCTTCTTTTATTTTTAGAATTTACAGTAGCAAGCCTTTTTTACTTTCTGTCTTTCTGCGGTGGTTTTGCTTGCAAAGTTGCACTGTTCTTGAGCAGTAGAGCAGAAAAAGAAAAAGAAAAAGAAAAAAAAAAGATTCTTGTTTGCTAATAGTTTTTCATCTCGTATTCCAATAATGGTTATATATGAGCATTAGAATACGAGATGAAATAATATTTGCAGCATCAAGCTTCTATTTGAATATTGAATGGTGGGTAGTTTTAATGTGATCTTTTACTTTAGGATCTTTGTTTTTGTTTTCTTTTTTGAAATTTGGCCGGGTTCTCCCCTTCATGTATGTACCTTTTGTTAAGACATTACTGTTGTTGTATTAATTGCAGTAGTAACTGTATGCATCTACCACTTATTTCTTGGTATTTAATTCTCTGCTAGCTGGAATTCTTGGTTATGGTTATGGCAAGAAAAAAGAAAAAGAAAAATGGGGGCACCACTGACCAAATTCAGCAGAAATTACAGTGTTAAGAGCTGCAATCCTTACTAATGAGGCTATAATAACTTTCTGACCAAATTCTTGAGTTTTAGGGGACAGATTTGACATTTCACCAGCACAGGGAGGTTAATTACTCTGTAAAAGTTTCTTGAATTCTGTATGTCTATTGATTATAGAGTCTAGACTGAATCTTTCTTTATTAATTTATTTATTTTTGTTTAAAGAGGTTTCAGAGAAATGCCGGAAAAGGCAAAGAAAATAATTGAAAATATGGCAAAAAACTTAAGAGCAGGCTATATTTGTGCATGGAAAGTAGGGTTCACTTTTTAACTAAGAGGTCAATATTTATTCACTTTAATATAGATTTGCTCACATAATTATATATGAATCATTTTCATTTTTCATCATTGTTCACTGATTGCACTGTAGCTTCTTCTTATCTTCTTTTTCTTTTCAAAGTACAATGAGATGAGGGGAGATAAGAGGAGAGAGTCATATCGTTGTAGTCAAACCTTTTGCATTCATAAATATTTATTAAAAGTATATATTAATTAATGCAAACTAGCAAACAAGATAGTAAAAGACAAATAATAGCCACAAATATAATACTCTCTCCGTCCATGATAAGTGTATTATGAAGGAGTGGACACGATTTTTAAGAAAAATTATGATGTTATGTGGTAATTTTGTAAATAGTGAGATGTGATGTGATGTATTGTGTAGGAAAGTGTGTGGGTCCATGTACTAAAAAAGAAACAATACATTCTTTGTGGACAACCATTTTAGGAAACAATGATAACCGTGGACGGAGGGAGTACTATTTAACTTATAGCCATTTTGAATGTGAATTATCACAAATACCCTTCTACTTAAATTTAATTGTATGAATGATACGAATGATACGAATGATATGAAAAGTACGAATAATATTCATTCATACGATTCATACGTACATACAGTTTAATAAAATTAAGTATCACGTATGAATGGTACGATTCGATACAATTCATACGATTCATACGTATATACAATTTAATAAAATTAAGTATTACGTATGAATGGTACGATTCGATACAATTCATACTATTCATACTAAAAAATGTAAAATATAATTACAAGGATATTTTAGTATAAGAAATTTATAAATGGCTAGAATTTAACTATTATTATGTTGGTGGCTATTATTTGTCTTTTACAATCTTTTTCGGCTATTTTATATTATCACTTTTAATTAATACTAGTCACTAAAGTTAATTAATTTTGACCCCCACCAAATATTTAATCTTTATATTTTACTTGTCACGTCAAAATACTAAATAGTACTGCAGTTTGTTTATATTTGATGACTACGTAATTAATAGTTTTCTTGTTTATTAAAAAGCCAAAATTGAATGGACAAACCATGAGAAACATAACCTTGATTATAAATTATGGTTTCCGAATTATAATGTGATTAATTAGTACCCTAATTTGAGTATTTTAATTGGAAACATAAATATTTGTTCGAATATAAGTAAAATTACGAAGTTGCTATATGTAAAAGGATAACATAATACTCATAATGTGCAATTTTCAATTTCGAAGTGTCCTGTTTTTATTCGTGCATTTATTAAAATGAAAACTAAAACACATACTACTAAGAATATTTTATTTTAAAAAATTATTTTTATCCCATTAAATATGACTTGTTTTTTTTTTTTTTTTTAAGGTACAGTTTTATTAGTATTAGTTTTTTTCAAAAAATAACAAAAATAATTTTTTAAATCTTTTTGAGTATTACGTTTTATCTTTTATACGTAATATTTAGCACGACTGAAAGAGTAATATTTTTATATTTTATTATAAGAAATTTGATTTTTATAAAAAATATTTATTTATTATAAATAATTGAGCAATGTTAATATTATTATTTATTTAGACATGCAACGGGTCGAGGGTAATATTATATATGGTACGATTTTTTACTCTTTCTACAAGACTTTAATTTTGTGTAAAAAATATGATTATGTCGTGTTATCAAGGTGAAGAGATCCATAAAGTAGCCGTAGAAACTTCGTTGGAACTGAATCTTTCAACCAAAAGCATAAAAAAATAGTATTGGAAAGGGAGATTTGTTTAATTTTTTATTTCATATAGAACTCACATACTTCGAAAGATTCTTGGAAGCGAGAAAATAAACGTAAGACCAATTAATATTTTAAAAAAAGTTGCTCCCTCTATCCCAACTATATTACATTTTGTCGCGTTCTAACTAAGCGTTTCCTTTTTAGCAAACCTTTATTAAACACACAAAGTTAAATAATACTCATTTTATAAGCGTTACATTTGCTTTTGGGCACGAGATTTCATAATTGTTAAAAAGTAGTACTCCTTCTGTCCCACTAAACTTGACACAATTCCCTTATTTGGACGTTCCATTAAACTTGACACATTCCTAAAATAGTAAAAGTTATCCTTTTAAAAAGGTGTGGACCCTACCACCTTTATCACTCTTACACTACTTTATATACTCTCCTTAATATCTGTGTCCAAAAGTTCTGTGTCATGCTTTTTGGGACGGAGGGAGTATAAATGATGATAGAAATATATAATTTAAAGTTGCGTGCGTAATAAAGTTGTTTTAAAAAGGAAATGTAACACTTATGTTGGGACAACCAAAAAAGAAAAACGTAAGGGCAGGACGGAGGGAGTATATATTTTTATCACTACTTTATACTCATTTTCAACTTTAACATACACTCCTTAATTACCGTGTCCAAACGTCAAAAAAAATCATCTTAATTGTGTTGAAGGGAGTACTAAATGTTTAAATTAAATATGAATCTAGAATTCGAGATTTATTTTTCTCAAGACTAACTTTTGTATCACTAGATAAATTAATAATTTTTTATTTAATAAATACATTAATTTTAAGAATCATACTAAGAAATACTAGAATTGGATTTAACTTCGTAACGTAAGTCAGCACGCTCCACGCGCATACAAACGAATTAATTAATATTGATAAACCATATGTACATACTTTCCAATTTCCACTCTCAATTGAATGTTTGCTTGTTCCAATAAATTATTGTGTTTGTATAGGTTTGAGCAATCGCACTCATTCCCTCACTCATATTTTTTATTTGTATTCTCATTGCTCTTGTTTTAGGTATATATATTTAAATAACATTGTATTGTGAATTTGAAATCTATATAGAACACTTAGTCGTGCTTCGATAATTAGGCAAATACTCTATCAATTTGATAGATAGTCTGGGCTGGTATGCTTTAATTAGGGGTGAGTATCACGTCGGATCCGCATCGAGCTGTTAGGACTGAAGTCTCGAATTCTTTCGTAAAATTAGGACTGATCTGGATTGAGAGAAGGGACCGACCTTCATTATGATCCAATTTAGGGATCCAGGTTCAATCCAATCCGAAAAAAAATATTATACATACTATTTTTACAATGTTCACCAACATGTTTTAGAAAAAATTAGATAATTAAACATGTCTTAGTATTAAATATTCTCAATTTACAATAAAAACATAAAACTAAAAATTAATTTATAATATAATAATTCATTAATCCAACCACAAATTCAAAAATATAAATAATGTAAAAAATATTGTATATACTAATTAAATAAATACAAAATGTTAAAATTAATATATATATATACGTATGTATTTATTTATTAAAAAAATAGAGATATAATTTTTTAATAGTATAAGTTAGTTGCTCGTCAAACGAGTTTGATCGGGTTTTGATCAGGACCGACCCGACACTTCACTAATCTTAGAAAATGACACAACCCGAATCGTTTCAATATATGAGTCGATCCTAATCCATACCAATCTCACCGAACTCATTTTTTGTTTGTGGTTGCATTAATTGGGAATCTGAAAGCCGATCCAAATCGATTTAGCAGGTATGCTCCAAATTTCCACACCTAGTTTCAATAATGGGAGAATTTAAATTGATCTTGTAAGTACATGTTAAGTCATAAAAGTCATGATATTTGATTTTTTTTTAAAGGAAGTCTCAAACAATAACGAGGTAAAAAATTATTGAGTTTTGTACTTCCTCCGTCCCATTAAACTTGACATAATTTTCTTATTTGGATGTCCCATTAACCTTGACACATTCCTAAAATAGTAAAAGTTATCCCTTTAAAAGGGTATTGACTCTACCACCTTTATTACTCTTACACTACTTTATACACTCTCCTTAATAACCGTGCCCAAAAGTTTTGTGTCATGCTTATTGGGACAGATAGAGTATAATTTAGGGGAAATCTCCTTTTACTTATATATATATATATATGATCACACTATTTTAAATGCAAAAAAAAAAAGTGTAGAATAGAGCAATTAGAGTATCGTATTCACAGAAACTAATAAACGAAAACACACTCATTAATTCTTTTAGAAATTTAATTATTATTTAGAATAACAGTAATTTGAATGAATTTTAATAATAATAATTAGATAGCCTAAGGGTTCACGAAACAATAATAAAATAAACAAATAATAAAGAGAAGATTACATGGCAATATATGGACACTAAATTAAATTAGGAATTTGCATATTAAATCTAATAATCATATTTAATCCTAATTCAATATGAATGATCGCATAAATATCCACATACTCCTGGATAAGGTAGTTTATGAATATTGATTAATACTTAGTCTATCACCCGTTAGTATCAAAAACCAAATAATAACTCCCAAAAGAACGATAAGATTAATCTCTTACAGTTTACCTATATCCGCTAGGTAGGGATGGTATTGGGCCGGATTTGGATCGGATTTTATTTGGTCCAGATCCAAATCCATATTTTTTTCATTTTGTCCAGATCCAGTCCAGACCTTTTGGATCTAAAAAAATTAGACCCAAATCCAAATCCATTGGATTTGCATATTTACGGGTCTAGATCCAGATCCATATTTTTCTAAAATAAATATTCAAATTGAGAAAAAAAAATTACGTCGTAAATAATCAAACATTATATTTTTCATCATCCAAATAATATAAGTTTGTACATCATAAAAATGATATAGTCATTCAAATGAGTGTATTAAAAAAAATCAATATTTGTAATCATCGAGCTCAAAGTGTTTTATATTACTACTACTTTCAACATCACCAACATCGTACACAAATTGAGAAAAAAGATTCTTTTACATAAGCATAAAAAATTAATAAAATTAAATTGCTAATGAAATCAATTTGTTCTCCATCGTCATCAGAATTTTCGGTAACAATGGAACAAGTATGTGAGATATTCATTGTACACTTATCAATAAAATATAAAATATATAAATTATCATTAAGTTAAAATAAGGAAACTAACTAAACAAATAGAAAATGATACATTTTGAGATATAAAAAAAATAACTATTACATTTAATGTAATCAATCATCTAATTTTGCAAGTAAAAACAAACTCATTATATATATAATCGGTATAAGTATACTTAATATATTTAATTTCGGATCTTGGGCCGGATCTGGACCGGATTTGGATCTCGAAAAAAAAAATTCCAGATCCAAATCCAATATTTAAGAGATAAATCCAAATCCAACCGGTCCAAAATTTGGTCTACCTAAATCCGTAAAAATGGATCTGAACTACCGGATCTGGACCGGGTCCTAGACCCATTTCCATCCCTACCGCTAGGTCTCAAGGGGAAACATGTATTATGTATTTGTGTGGTCGATTATGAGTTCAATTTCGGATAAGACATCAAAAACATAACTAACATGCAATAATAATGATCAGTTATCAAAACATGAGAATTAAAATTGCGAATCATAAACAAGAATAGGAAAAAAATTTAGCAATTAATAATACGAATCCGTAAATTGAAATAGGTTTTACAAAGTTCTAAAATCTCAAAGAGTTTAGCTACATATAAACAATACTGGAATAAAATAACATAAACATAAAAAATCCCTATTGTAAAACTCTTGATCTTGGGATGTCAATCCTTGGTTGTGAACCCTTCTCCGGGAGAATAAAACTAATCTAAGACTTTGATCTAAGGAAAATAAGAGAATAGAAGTATCTAGGGTTGCTCTAGGGCTCCATAATTCACAACAAAAACGTAAAACGAACACAAAATGCTAAAACAAACAAAATCTGATACGAAACACTCTAAAATAAGACATGGAATAATAACAATCGTACCAATAAAGGTAGGGGTGAGCAAACGAGTTTCGGTTCTCGGTTCTAATCGGAACCGAACCAGAACCGTTAGTTCTTTTGGTACCAAGAATCAAATTTTTCGGTTCCAGTACTGAAACCGGTTCTTAGTTTAATTAAAATTTCGGGTATCGGTTCTACCCGATCGGTTCCGAGTAGAACCGAAATAACCGATTTATTATAAATTCAATTTTAATTTTATTTGTATCCACATATTTTCCTAAATCCCAATTTCTAAATTTAAATGGCTAAAAAAGTTAAAAGATAAAACCTAATTTTATCTAATCACAAATTAGCCCAGCATTAACTTTAAGTTTCTAAGTTCTAACTATCTCACGCTGCTACCACGCATGTTGACGGCGAACACATGCTGAAGTCTCCACCAACGCCTTTACGGCCTCGCCTCTGCCCGCCTCCTCTCGTCTGCACTCGCCCGAGTCCGCCCTCCCCCGCGTCTGCCTGTGCCCCCTGCACCCGCCTCCGCTCTTGCCCGTCTCTGCTCGTCTTTACTCGCCTCTCTTCCCATGAGTCATGGTAATTTCTACCATTAATGAAGATTATGTAAAGGGTGAGTTTCTTAATTATGTTTCTTAATATGCCTAATGTTTCTTAAACTAGTTATTTCTTGAATTAATAGAGGACTTGGAAGGGATTTTCCCTTCCCTTGTCTCTGTAAAGCAAATATGGTATGAACTATGAAGTGAGGATGAAGAATGGTTTTGAAATAGTTAGGGAGTGGACTTCGTCTGAGAGTGAATTATTGAAAGAATTAATGTCGCATGAAATTTCAAATTAGGAAAACATGCGTAAGGATTTACAAAATTAATAAGAAGAAATGAGATTAGAAATTGATGTCTATCATTAAAGTTATTATATACTCTATAATGAACATACATGTCATGACTAAATGTTGTGATAATAAAATAGTATTTGCACCTTAAAGTAAATGCTTATTAGCATATATTTAGTTTAAATCTTGACATCTCCTGGCTGATATGCTCGTGTATCAATGGTCGTTTAGTTTTGTTATAAATTTTATTATAATTTTATATGTTGGTAAATTTAGTTTTGTTTTGTTTAATAGACAAATTTACATTCACAAGCTAGTAATCTTCATATTAATATGCTTGATGAAGAAAATTTCGAGATGTTAGAAGATGTAGAAGTTGAAGAACTAATTAGAGAGACTCGGCAAGATGAGGGCCATGAAAATACAAAAGGGAAGAAAATGAAAACTACATCTTCAACATCAGGGGAGGGAAGCGAGCTGCTATTTGGGATGAATTCATTCAGGTTGAGATTGACACGAATGATCCTCAAGTGAAGAAGCACAAGGCACAATGTAAGAGATGTCAAACACTTCTTGTTGCTGACTCAAAGCTAAATGGTACGACATCTTTAAATAAGCATCGAATTTCTTGTATGAAAAAGCAAGAAACAATCATTGGTCAAACCACGTTGAACCTTCAGCCTAATGCTCGAGTCGGCCTTACCAACACGTTGGAACTCAACATATTTGATGCTCGAGTCGGCCTTGCCGTATGCCAGGGCTATCAATTCTTCGTGGATACTAATAAGAGTTTTGCAGATGACATGAGGCATAAGAAGTATAAGGATCAACCTATTGGTGTGCCTAATGATCTAGATTGGATTAATGTTGAGAAGATGATCGCATTTTTGGGAAAATTTCATGCTTCACTTGTCTCGTCTCTGGTACCAAATATGCGGCATCACATCTATTCTTCAAAGAGATGTGTGATGTATTTGATTTGATCTCGAAGACGGAATTGAGTGAAGATGAGGATGCTCAAAATATGACATTTAAGATGAGGAAGAAGCTGGAGATGTATTGGTTGGAGGAGAAGACACATTTGAACCCGAAGTTCAACAAAATTCTCTACATTGATGCATTATTGGATCCTAGGCAGAAGATGAAACATGTGAAAAAGTGTTTGAGAACAATTTATGTCGAGAGTCAGATAAAGGAATTAATGACGGAGATCAACAACACGTTGAGAGAGTTGTTCCATCATTATGTGCAAGGAATGACCCCAAGTACTTCAATAGGAGATGCATCAGCTTCACAAACTGTGGGAGTATCAAGTGATATGGGTTATTACTATCAAGTGGGATGTGCTACATTGGATGTGATCGATGAAGAAGATGATATCGAAGATGTTTCTGATTCATCAGAAATTGCTATCTACTTCAGTGAGAAACACTACAGAATGAAAAAGGATGAGGTGAAATCTTTCAATATATTGAATTGGTGGAAGAAGAACGGTACACGTTTTCCCATTCTCTCAAAAATTGCAAGAGATGTTTTTATCTATCCCTATATCTAGTGCTGCTTCAGAGTGTGTATTTAGCACTGGTGGTCGAGTTCTATCACAGTTTAGGAGTTCTTTGACTCCAAATATGGTGGAAGCTCTCATATGTGCTGAAGATTGGCTCCGATCATGTCCAAGTGATATCTTTCTTAGAGATGAAGAAGATGTAGACTGAATTAGAGAAAGAATATGAAAAAGGTGAGTAATTTAAATCTTAAAATTCTTGAATATTTTAAATTTATGCCAACTTATTCTATCAATTTTTCAGTGCTCAAGCAGTTCGCGATGCCATTTCACATTCAAGTGCAGCATCTGGAATTGGAGGAGGCTAAGGCTTATGGATTATTTTTTTTTATTAAGTATTAACTCAACATATCTTGAATTCGTGTTTGGTATTTTGTGTGGTTGGATGTGGAATTCATGATTATGGAATTCGTGTTTGGTATTTTGTCTTTAGACACAATGAGCGTGGTATCAAACTTGTTAGAAGTATTGAAATTATGTTGAATCTAATTTGTTGGGTTTACCTCTTCACCTCCCAATCTCATTCGTGAAAAATTTGGGGATATCTACACATTGTCATGGTGAGTTCTAATGATATGGCTCATAATCTCTTATCATTTCTTTTTTGTTAAAGTCTTCATCAAACCCTTGAGAATCTTCCCAAGCCACATTAAGTCCATGATCGTGAGCACAACAAGTACCACAAACACTAGAAAAAAAAACCAACATTGTGCATTTGCATCACCTGCAAATATATTTTGCAACTTCTATTATACCTAGCTAGAATGCAAATTGCCAAGGATGTGAGGCGTGTCCAAGTAATGGTTCCTCAAAAGGGAAGATTTTTAATTTCAATTGAATATGCAGTTCAATATTGATATAGAAGAAGCCATTTTATACTTAATTAGAGAGTTTACATATTCGTAAATTAAGTTACTAAACTAAAATTTTCAAATGGAGGATTCCATAAATTAATATAATATGTATTAAAAAAATCAGTTTCGATTGGTACTACCCGGAACCGAATCGGTTCTTTCGGTACCCGATTATCCGATCGGTTCTTGAACCGGTTCCAGAAATTTAGTAATTTTTGGTTCTGGCACCTGAAATTTCGGTTTCGGGTATTCGAAACCGAACCGATTCTCACCCTAAATAAAGGTATTCGAAATGAATGTTTATCAGTGTGTGTGTGTATATATTGTAACTAGTTTTGTTTAATTGATTCAAGTAAATACAATATTTACATTATTATAGTATCAATCTAGGCAATTAAACCTCTACTCTCGTCCATAATCATTCTCTGATTTTCTCCCTTCCATTAACCTTATACCGTGGCTGCTTCAAACTCTTTCTCAAATACTTCTTCTGACATGCTACCTTATGCTATTTAATTCATATACTTCCTATTAACCTATTCTCAACACTTCAAGCAATTACTTGTTGTCGTGATGCCAAAGCTATCCTCTTCTCATTAGTCAAGGACTTATAAGCCTCGTTGATGAATCATGTCCGACGCCACGACTGATGTGGACGTGGATGGGAAATCAACATCGAACCCTGCTTAATTATCAATCCTTTCATGTATTTTCTTCAAGGACAAATTTATTACTCCAAAACCAGGTCTAACAATATAATTGAAAACATTGATTTAGAAAAGATCATGAGTCCGTGAAAAATATATTCATATAGAGTTTACATCACTACAAAAAAAATGTAAAAATGGCGACGGACGGGACGACGGATTGGATTTCCGTCGTCTGCTGGCGACGGACTGGCGACGGACTCAGTTGACGACGGATTGGCGACGGACTGGCGACCAATTTTTGGCGCGTTTGAAGGCGCCAAACCTAACGACGGACTGGACGACGGACCAGTCCGTCGTTAGGTTTTTTATATATATTTTTTTTAATTTTATTGCTGACGACGGACTGGTCCGTCGTCCAGTCCGTCGTCCAGCCCTTTAAATCAGTGTTTCCCTCCTTTCGCGAAAATCAGACGCTGCAACACAAATTCTCCCCCACCGGCGCATTCTCCGGCGATCTGACGTTCCAACCATTGTAATTGCGTAATGTAAGTCGAATCCTTCCATCTTCCTTCCCCTCTTTCTATTTCTATCATTTTTTTGAAATTTTGCCCATATTTTGGAAGATTCGTCCGCTGCCGCCCTCCCCCTCCCTGCTCCGGCCGCCGCCGCCTCTCCCCGGCTGTCCCGACGCCGCCCGACGCCGTCCCCGTCGCTGCCCAGCACCTCTGCAGGTTAATTTACATTGTATTTTTTTTTAATTATTATTTTGTTAATGTTATAATTATTTTTGTTAATTGTATATATGTTATTGGTATGTTAATTGTATGTTATTTTTGTTAATTGTATGTTAACTAACTATTTTATAATTATTGTTATTTTTCACAATTATTTATAATTAGGTTATGTGCTAATTATACATATTTATCTAATTTAGTTGAATTAATTAGAGTTTTTTTATTAATTATAGTAGGTTGAGTTATGTTAATTAGGATATTATTAGGGTATTTTATTTATGCTTTTTACTTAAGGTTAGTGTTGTTTTATTTGGTAATATATATATATATATATCTAATTTGTTAATTTGTTATAATTTGATTTAATTAATTTGATATAAATTGATTTAATTAGTTGAATTATATTTAACTATTGAATTTGTTGATTTATTACTTGTTAGTAGAGTTTATTAGGATAATTGATTAATTTTAATTTGATTAAATGAATAAGTTAGTTTATAGTTTATTTAATTGAATAATATAATTGAATAAAATATTTTCTAAATTACTTAGGGTTTATAAGGATAATTAATTAAATAATCTTTAACAAATTAGTGTTAGTTACTTTAGTTACTTCGCTAATTTGAATTTTTTTATTCTAATTATTGTAAATAATCCATAATAAATAAATTAGTTAAGTTAGTGTTAGTGTTGAAGATAATTGACGGATTCGTCTACTTGATGTAAATTAATTATTGCTTACTTTAATTTGTTGATTAATTAGTTTAAATTATTTAATTAGGGTTTATTTATTTACGCCTGTCGCTACCCGACTCCTTTCTCAGCCTTTCCGAGCCGCCTTCTGCCGCTCCGGCGTTCCGTACTTCGGTGAAAGGTAATTAAATTATAATTATGTGGTTAAATTAATTACTTAGGTTAATTATTTAAATTTATTAGGTAATTTTTAGATTATTTAGCATTTATATATAATGAATTAGTTAATTTTTGTATTTAATTTGATTAATCATGTTAGTTAATTGTGTAGGTTAATTATACTAATTTACACCCAAATCAAGCGGACTAAGCTTTGTTCATATTTTCTCTAAGTCTGTTTAATATCATAATGAGTGAATTCATTGTTTATTTTAAATTATTGTTTTTATTGACACAAACATATAATGTAGATGTTTAATTAGTTTGTAGTTGATTTTTTCTAATTTCTAATTAATTTTGGTAATATTGTATAACGAAATGGGAGATTTATAACATTGGGATAGACATAATTAATTTCTTAAGGATCTTCTCCCTTTGGGATAGATTTTGATTATGTCTTAAGGATCTTCTCCCAATATGTGTAATATTATGTTGTGGTGGTTTGATTAGATACATGTGTTGCGATTTTTTAATTATTATGTACGAATGTTATGATCATGTTGGGATATTTTCATGATTGTGTCAGCTGGCTGTTTTGATTAGATCTAGTGATATGAGATATATATTAATTTGGATGCAATCAACTGCCAATCTCCAAAAATTAAGGACCAAATTAAATGACCGAAAATAACCAAATTAATGCAATCAAGTGCAAATGAACTTATAATATTCGCCGACAAACCATAATTCTCAACCTCGGAACATAATTTTCATAATTCCCGACTTCTATTGTCGTCCACTATTCTACTCCAAATCAACTTATAATGCTCTTCCTCTATTTAACTTCAAATAATTCAACTGAATCATAACACTTTCCTAAGTGAGTCTATGTTTACGCGTGTGCAATCTTCATGACTATGAAGATGAGGATGAGGAAGATGAAAATGATAACGATGAAGAGGATTCTCCTTAACACTTTGTGTAGAAAACTTAACACATTCGAATTTCAAGTTATTAATTATAAATGCAACATGTTATAAGTTCAATATAAACATTCTACGTATACGTGATATGTCTATCATGAATCTTATTTATCTATTTATTTTCAACATAATAGATGTCTTACTCTCGGCGAGAGGATGTGGGGACCCCTCGTGGTAGGGGTTCACGACGATATCCTCTATCCATTGGTAGGGGTAGTTCCCCGGGCTCATCCTCTGGATATGAGTCCGGGACCGGCGGTCTCAGCCACCATATTGGTGGCATACACATAGGTGGTCCGTCTTCTAGCTCTGACGGTAATGGTCAGTTGGAGCGTAGACCCACAGGAGACGTTGTTCTTTCTGTGAGTGAGCTGGGGTACGTAAATGCAACCACATCTTCAATTTTGATAATTATTTAATTAGTTATTCCAAAATCTAACATAAATCATTCTAAAATTAATTATGCAGGGGATTTTACCCGCATGCCGACCCGGCAGATTACATTTGGGAACTATTTAAGATAGTTCCCAACCCGACTGGCTACAGTTGGAAGCTCACGCCTGAGGACGTGAGACAGCGATATTGGGAGGAGTTTAAGGTTCGAAAATTTACTATAACTTTCAAATTCATTCTTAATTAAAAATTATAACTACAATTTCTAACACACATTTTCAATGCTAGAAAAAAATTACTTGGGAGCCGGCACTCGATGCCAGGATTCGGGCATTATGGTAT
>JAPKLX010000004.1:696083-736697 GCA_026898415.1 Leonotis leonurus
ATATACCGTACCGATGTATATGTTGTTATTTTGGTATATATCGATATATATATATACACATATATTTATAATATTATATGTGTATATATATTTAATTTGAATTATAATAAAATTATTTGTTCATATATTATGAATTATAAATAATAAATATTATTGAGAAATTGTAAAATATATGAGTTTATTGATAATAAGAAGATTGAACAAGAACTCCTAATTATTATTTTAAATAATAATAATAATAAATTATAATATATTATTTGTTCCATAACTAAATAATTATGATATAATTACAATATCATAAAGATAATCTTTAATCTAAAAATATGATTTAAGAATATAAGTATTTTATATGATTATATATTTACATTTTTTTATATTAAATATAATAAACAATTAATGAAAATATTTATTGTGTTATAATATATCATGCATGTTTGATATGAATTTGTTGTGTTTTTCACACGTGTTTTTGAGTCTCGTTTATTAGTAATTTTTTTCATTTTATTTATTATTTGGTTCATTATTACGCCGTGTGTGAATATTGTGTGTAGGTTGCATGGTGCAAAAAATGATGCGAAATAGAGTCGTAGAAATGAAATTTGGCGCGAGAAGGAGTAACGGACGAGTCGGGGACGAACTGAGGACGAGCCGGGGTGCGGAGCAGGCTCGAGGCGGCAAAAGTCACCCCGCGAGCGCCGCGCAAGCAGCGCCTGGGGGCCAGCGCCCGCTGAGCCCCCAACGCCCGCTGACCAAGCGGTTCAGGAAGGACAAGGGCCAGGGTCCAACTCCCGCTAGGCTGCTGGCTCAGCTGGTACAGAATCTCGACCTCAGTGACTGCTGGGCGTGATTTTTGGACACGGATTTTGTTATTTAAATCCGTTTTTAGACGTATTTTTATCCCCTTTTCATATTTTCTCTCCTAAAAACTCTAGATACATTATTATTAATTGATTTCTTTGTAATTTCGCCTCGGGACGAAGGATTGAGAAAAATTTTGACGCTCAATCCAAAAATTATCTAGTAAGCATGTTTTAATTTTTATTATTTATTATCATACGGATTGATTGTCTTACTCTACCTAGGGTTTTAGAATTTCTTGATTAATCATTGATTGTTCTTAATTCATGCCCCGTGATTTAACTTGTACTTGATTAATTGAAGTGATCGACCACCGTCTAATTTATTGTTTATTGGTTGAGATCGATAGATGATTCAACTAGAGAACTAGGTTAGATCATCAATAAATTCCAAATCATAAACGTAGGAATGAAATTTGTGGTTGTTTATGATCTTCCTATTGTGTAATTCGAATACGTGAGTTAGAATTATTGCTTATTTATCGAATATGTGAGTTAGATAATTAAGTAACTCTAGGAAATTATTTAATTACGAATAATTGTTCGTAATTGATGATTTTTTCTTAGGGTAATCTAATACCTGAGTCGTGATTACTGTCTAATTAAGAATACGTAAGTGATTAATTAGACTAACTATTAAGAAGCCCTTAATGAACGTGTTCCTACTTATTTAAAATTGTCAGTACGTGACATTGTTTAGACCAGACCCACTGTCCGATAAAGGGACTCAGTATCAGGCACGAGAAATATTTCCAGCCGATATACTTCCAATTTGTTATATTAAATTGCTCGCAAGAGTACGAGTTCGTTGTATATTAATAAGTTAACCCTAAGTCGTATTCTCAAGGAAGGCTAAGCAGGGCTTTATCTATGTTGTAGAACAGAAAGCAATTAAAAGAAGGAGTTTTGATATATTAACTAATCTAATTAATTTATCTAGGCGAATGAAATTTAATAATTTAAAATACGAATTACCTAGGCAAGAATTAAGAAAGCTATTAAACCCTAGATCTAAGAATGAAGAATTGAAGAAACCAAATTTAAACATGTTTTGAATTGATTAATTAACATAGTTGAAAAGGTTTGGATAAAAATAAGGAAATTAATCAAAGGCAGGACAAGAAGAAAATACTCCCTCCTATTCAGAATGAGTGACGTTTTACTACTTCTAATAATTTGCAAATTATGTGTCGTTCTAGAATTATATGTCAATTATTACCTTTATTCATATTTCTCATCATTAATGATAATAATGACTTATTAATGCAAAATACATTGATTGTGTATTCACCTTTTCGTATTAAGACAATATTCGGTGATTGTCATCTTGATATCCCAATTTAGTTTTAATTACTACAACTCTCCTAATTCATCATATTCCTATCAAACTTTTATAAAATCTAGAGACTAAAGTTCTTATTTTCTCCAGCAAACTTCTTCTAATCAGTACCGACATATCAAACTCAGATTATTCGGTGAAGCATGGAAGACGATGGGAATGATCGATCGAAAATAAGTAGACAATTGGTTGTCAAAAATCATCTCAAGGAGCAAAAAACATCGATTGAAAAGGCTTTTAAGGACATTCAAGCATTATTGGAAGAAGCTGAGTATTTTGCTAAGCAAATTCCAAATACAATAGAAGCAGTGAAATTAACTGTGCCTGACTCAGAAGATGAAGATGATGATGTCCGTCGATCGTCAACACCTTGCATTCGTCGTGTTGCAAGAAAGGGTGAAAAGAAGCTCAGTACAAGTGATGAAAAAGTAGAAGAAAAGGGTGAGCGAATGCTTAAAATTTTGCTTCCAAAATTATTTGAAATTAAAAAATAGATATGATGAATTGTTTTTGTTTTTGTTTTACTGAATGAATTTATTTGAGCTCTATAATATGCTCTTAGTATATCTAGCAAGTATGTGAGATGAATTTTATATGTGGTGAATCTGATTATCTATATTTTTGTATGATGATTATTAGTATTGCAATCTAAATTTGTCAACATTTTTCTTAATTTATTTTTAGTTATTCGACAGATTGAGAATATATAAAATGAGAGATTACAATTCATTATAACTTTTTCAAATGCATTTATAATTTTATTATAGATTGTTAGTACTAAACAAGTGCTAAACATAAGAATGTAAGTATATTTATATATTCAAAATTGGTTTGCTTTATTAATATAGTGCGTATCAAATTTTCTGTATAAACAAAATCTAAAAATTAACTTTGCATTAAGATAACATTACTAGACTTGCAGTAAATATAGACTTGGAGTATTCAAAACTAAACTTGTAGAAAATGGTGAGTTCAATATATAAAAAGCAAGACATAAATTAACTCTAAGACAACCGATCTCATAGTACGAGATAACATTCCCATCATTTTTAATTTTTCTCAATACAAAGATTTAGACATTCGATCCTTCTCCTCCTTCTACATATATGAAATGTAACAAAGATATAAAATCTATATATATTATGTTAAAAGATAAAATGAAAATATTCAACATTTGTTTACCATTGTCTTGTCGCTATCAAGTCTCTGGTTGCTTCCACTAGAATCGAGTCGCATGAAATTTGTGTAGGAAGAGAACCTAGTCTCTGAAGTTGTTCTTTCTTTATGTGAGGAATTTTGTATCGATTTCCTCCTCCTGACTTCATGGCCTCTTTCATACACAACTGTAATGTCAACCATACATAATTTAATTTTATTGGTGAGTACTCATCGAATGCCTTCTCTACTGCATTAACAAGCTCAGGGATAGTTCTTGCACGTTTTTTCTGTTGCAATGATTGTATAGCCCTGAAAAATCCAAGGTCAAGTACATTAAAATCGGGAGAGTTTGGGGGTTGGCAAGTTAGGCGAATGTCAAATTCTTTTTCTGAAGAGCTCGCTAGAAAATCAGGATCAGTCGGAGGAACATGTGTCTTAGCATTGTCTTGTTGAATGAAAATTATTTCTCTTACTTCGGACCTTGGCCACTTTTGGTGAATTGCGGGAATAACTTTTTCAATTAAAAACGTCTTTATAGTCTCTCGCTTAATAGATGTAATAGCCTTCATTTCCATAGTGCCAGCTTGCCTATTTCTGCTACTTCTCTGGGCCGGTTGCTCGGTAACAAATGGCCAACATCCAATTTTACCTTGAAATACAACTCTCCCGTCATTATCGAATCTGGGGCGAGCTGTGGCCACTAAAAACATGACTTTTGCAATGAAGTTTTTACTTTGGCAAGTCCTGTCAGGATCGTTTTTATTATCAAGTAAGTAATACTTCTGATTATTTTTTGTCAAGTAAAATCATTTCTCATCAATATGAACGTAATTAAACATTCCTTTAAACTTATGATCATCCAGCATGTTGCTTTCGTCAAGCATCGACAAACAAAACTCCAACCGTGATATTTTATTTTCCTCTTTCAAATGCGGCTTGATGACACTTGAGTGTCGACGAAGGACGCCTTGCTTAAAAAGGCGATATAATTTTGAGTAGCTAACACGAATCTGCAAAAGATGTTAGTGTTGTTCGTTGATGCAACCCTATCTCTTTGACCCGACTTAAATCAACCTCAACTTGTTTACGACCACAGTTTTTTGTCCTCTTTGATGAAACATCTACATCTATGCCTGGTGGAGTTCTCTTGTGAATTCTCCATATCCTCTGTATCGTTCTCACATTAGTGACATTAAACATATTTTGCACCTCTTTTGTCGTATTTTTTTTCAATCTACCGTTAACACTCTTCTCCAATAGAACACGATAAATTGCCCATCGTTCGGCATTGGTTAGGACCCTTATTTTTATTTTTTGAATATTACCTACCACCAACAAGATACGTAAACTTATTAAAATAAAAATTATCAATATATATTTGAATATACTTGAAATATATTGCACTAGCTATACAAATTAAACAACATTATAATATCAAAAGCTCTATACGTGCACGTTTCAAATTTTATGTTCCTCCACTAAGTATGTCACAGTGATCATAAATAGTTATGATAAAATTTTTAATATCAACAAAAATGCAGAAACTAAAAAGTGAAAGAGTCACAACTTGTATGTTATTTTGGAAACTCTAAAAAGCAAAATAACTAAATAATGGTGAGAAAAAATATCCAACAAGTGTAAAATGTGTAGTCGTAAATTACAAAAGCCCCAAAACAATCACAAGTTACAAATACTACTACTTCACAAATTGCATGCTATAAGAAGATAAAAAAAAAAAAAAAATAGCAGAAATACTCAATTATCATAACTCTTAATACATAAATTATACTCTACCATTTTTATATTCAAAGATGATATCACTACCTTTTGTTGCCAAAAAAAAAACGAGAGAAGATCTCACAACTATATTTTGATACAAGAATTATGATAAAAAAAAATACAAATAAGACTAGAATATAAGGACATGCATCAGACAAACCTTGACCAGTTTGCGAGCGGCTTATATTTTCCGTTGTATCATCTTTCGTGATTGTTTCCGCATAATGATCTTCTTCTGATGAATCTGAAGTTGCTTCGCTGTAATCTTTCCTAAATTCGTCTAAGTCGAGCTCTACAGTAGGATTTTCAATCGTTTGATTGTTATCGTTCAGCTCGATTATATAGTTTCTCGATGAAGAAGGCGTCACACAAATGAGAACTTCTCCTTCTTCATTGTGTAATTCATCATTAAGGATCAAAGGTGGTTGATTCAAATCAAACATGAACTTTGAACCCATGTATGAGGATGTGAATTGTTAGCTCTGTATTTTTCATATTTATAGGATATGAAAGATCAAATTTCAAATTTTTGAATTGTGAATTCCCACCTTTATTAACATAATTTGCCTCTAAATCAAATTTCAAAAAAAAAATCAAGCATAGATCATATATGAAAGGACGGTGAAAAGGAGATGAAGTAATGAAAATAAGCTTCACTTAATATTCCATACTAAATTTTTAGTTAATGATAAATTTAACATTTATTAAGGTTAGATTTGAAATAATTTATTTTCATTTATATTTGTGCCTCAAGTTAGAACGACACTCATTCTGAATAGGAGGGAGTATTTTAGATACCCACTAATTTGATTAGCTCCCATCTAATTAACATTTAACATTGCACAACAGCACACTAGTTGCCATTAAATTTGGGTATAAATTTCAAACCTGATATTGATAAAAGACCTTGATTATTGGATCTTATTTAACGAGACTAGCATGGCCAAAAATTGTGTGAACCCCACCTTTTTATACTCCTTCCCCAGTAATTTGTTTGGTGATTACTTTTGTAAACGTATAGTAGTAACTTTATGTGACAGCTTTATTATTTGCTTGATATCGCCAACCCAACTACCTACCCAAGGTATAGTTATAAGAATAACTGGAAAATATTCAACAATGTTTAATTAGAAAAATTATAATCCATTCAAATTTTAATTATTTTGCTTTTCACTAATAAACGTTATTTTTGACAATTAATTCTCTCTCTATATATAAAAAGGTTTAGGTGTGATTCATAAAATAATGCAGTACTAAGTAAAATTATATATAGAATTTAATAATTAATTAGAATGGTGATATGTAAAATGGAAATGAAATAAACCGGTTTCCAGAAGAGAAAAGGACACTAGCTATGATTAAATAGTGAAGAAATGGCAAGAGTCCATCACACACAGGCTGGTTGCAGGGACATCATTTATGACACAATAATGATGCATCATCCAATCAAATAAGTCATATATTTTGAATGTCATTAATAAATATTTTATATAATAATTCATTTTTTAGAGATTCATTAATAATGATTCATTTTTTAAGATAAAATTTAATATATGATGTTTATTGGTTTTAATAGAATATATAATTATTAATATTGATAATTTTTAATATGTATAAAAAATGAATAACAAGTAAGGTTCACCTCCATCCATTCAAAACCATATGATTTTTTTCATTCATCTCTCAACGTTACCATTAATACGAATTACACGTGTAAACTCCTAATCTCTCTATTGCATGCGTGATGTCTATTGATGTTGGAATATATAAGAGTACTATATAGTGTCAGAAGGCAAGACTTTCCTATATAAAAAGTTAACTCAAAATAAAATTAAGATAGTTGTTTTATATATGAGAGTGATAATATAGAGGTTTACAACAAACTTTCGAAATATAAATATAATAAAATAAATCAATCCCTAATTACATATATTAATAATAAATTATATTATGAATCAATCAACTATTTCACAGGTTACTCCAATACTAAATAAAACACATCAGCGAGACACAATATATTATCATGATTCACGAGGCATTTCGGAATTATGTATATTTGTGTTTTGTCAAGCTATTATTTTAATTTTTCACATCAAATATAAAAATACACGAGCCTTGTCTATTTCAATAAGGAATTTAATTGAATATTTGGAAGAAAATAAATTAATGAATATAACATTGTTTCTACATTAATCCCCTAAAGCTAAAAGAATTAAAAATTTAATAATTAAAAAAAAAAGAATTTGGAAATACTTTAAGATTTGCATTATATAATATATAGGTCCGCTTCATAGGTGGAATTAATAAACACTAATTCCCATAAATTAATTCAAAATTGACTGGTGATACCAACCAAAATGTTGTCTTATAATGGAGTATTAAATAACATAATATGTATCACTTCGTCAAATTGTAAGAACAAGAAACAAAAAATAATGTGTAACTTGGACAACTCCAATAAAGTAGCAATTATTAGTCCAATATTCTAAAAGGCCCATTTCACACAGGGCCGGCCATATCCATCATTATTGTGTAACAGATTTAGGAAACCCGAGTCTTTATTTGAATATCATTGATTTATTATTTCTAGATCAACATGAACTTTGATTTCGATTTCAATAACATGAACCGAGAGTCACTATGGCCTTCGTACGTGATGATATCATCATTTACAGGGTATCACTCAATACAAGTCACGATTCCATCGTGAAAAACAACTAAAAAGGTGAAACATATTTGCTCCACTACTCATGGTGGACACAACTTAACGTGTTCGACTATGTCTGTTATCAGACCGACTCAGCCCATTCTGACTCCAATCAACACTCAATGGGGAGTAATACGGCAAAACGAAAGGGATATAATAAAGCATTCCAGACAAATGGTAAAGCTCTAAAAGATTTCGCAACGCATTATATTAAATTCATGGAATACAATATTTTGATCAAAGATAATATCGAAACAACTCAAAACGCACGTGATAGTCAAGATCAAGAGCAAATGAGATAAGTAGTATTCATTTTTTGAATTTATTTAATACTCCATAATTTTTGTTTCAATGTAATTTTAACTAATGTCAATTTTAATTTTATTTTAAAATTTAAAAACAAAAGTGAAAACTTGAAATTAAATATGGGAACCACAAAAGCTCAAGCCTCCCACTATTATGAGCGATCTTTTTTTCAAACTCTTAAAAACAGATAAATCTTATTAAAAATTTCAAAAAATTATAAAAAAAATCAATGGAAGTTTTTGAGAGTCCAGATGCTCTAACCACCAATTGGGTGTTTAATTACAAGAGATAAAATCTAATAAATCTTTAATCAATCACTGAAAAATAGTGAACTTTCCAATCAAGGCGTATTATATAAAGAAGTTTGTCATTACCTTGTGTAAAATTAAGGATATGTTTATTGCTTACTTTGTCATTGTTTACAACATGCTAAAACTTGTATAAAGAATATCAATTATTGTACTAGATGAACTACTGTGCTTGGCATCCATTGAATAACATATATCCAAAGCTCTCTCATTCTCAAAAAATCAAACTCCAATAAAACGATAGTGGTCCATAGTTCCCTAGTGAGATGAACTATAGTTTAAAGGATGATTGAGAGGAACATTAGTGCTGAGACATCTATGATGTTACTCTTCATTATTCTTAATATTTTCTGATTCATGCATCAATGCATCCAATAGTTACATTATCATTTTAATAATTGTATTCTGTCAAAACGTAGTTGTTAGTAATCATTGTCAACTTTTGTGGTCCTTAAATATGCTTCCCAACAAAATTCATTCAATAACATGATATGATTTCGACGTCTTGGACCGACAGGGGCGGAGCCAAGGGCCTGGCAACTACAGGCCCCGGCCCGGGCAAAATTTTCATATATAGATATATTTTTGATATGATTTCGACGTCATGGATTATTGTTTTAAAAATCAAGTTCTAATTTGCCCGGTCATTTTAAAATTTCTGATCCAGCCTCTGCTAACCGAGATGAACAACATCTATTCAAACTTCAACAATACGATCTTATTTCCAGAGGCACAATCACAAACATTATATAGAAATAATAACATATCCATGAACTCAAGCAGAAACACTTAGATTTTTTCTAGGATTACTTGAATCCCCTTTTTGGGAGTAAGAATGAAAACATCAGCTGGGAAGTGGACGTAGTTAGGAGAGAGAGTAAACTTGTACTTCTGCAGAATCATGGAAAGTGCAATCTTGGCTTCATTGGTGGTGAAGTTCAAGCCTACACAAGTTCTTGCCCCCATCCCAAAAGGCAGAAAGGCAGCACTGTTGTTGTTGGTAGCTTTAGCTACTCCTCCTACAAATCTGTCTGGTTTGAATATATGAACATCGTCGCCCCATATTTGAGGGTTATGGTGTAAAGCTAGAACAGAGATGAATATGTCCATATTAGGAGGAAGAAAGAGTTCCCCTAGTTTAGTTTCCTTGCCAACTTTCCTAGTCATTGTAAGAACTGGAGGGTACAGTCTCAGACACTCGTTGATTATCATGTTCATCTGCATTCAACATTACAAAGAAACCACATCCATCACATGCAGATCATGCCAAAAAAAGGAACACAAGTATTAGAAATCAAGAATGTTGATGAATAAGGTTTACTATTTTGAGCCTTGCAATGCCATCAGAATCTGGAGTATTCCCCCCAAAAGTGGCATTCACCTCCTCCCTTGCCCTCTCCTGCCACTCTGTATTTGTACCTAGAAGTACAACACACCAAGCGAGCAAGCTCGTCGTCGTGAGATGACCAGCTCCGTATATTGCCTTGACCTCATCAACCAACTGTTCTGTTGTGATCCTCTTCTTCATATCAGATTCATGGTTTAGTTTCACAAGTTGTCCGAGGTAATCGTGTCCGACGCTCTCGAGATTCCCATCTTTCTTCAAATCGATCTCCCTCTTCCGCACTTTCTCTAGGATGGAACTCTTGATTCTTTCTTCAAGATTCTTTGCCTCAACCTCATCGCCATCACTTCTTAATAGGAAACTGAGGTATATGACAACATAAGTAGAACCTCACAAACTAAGTAATAACTATAACTATTTCAAGGTTGGGGTAAAATGTATTTACCTGATTAGTGGAACTCTGACTTTATACACATTCCTAACAGTTACTGCTGTTAATTTTGCCACCATCTCAAATATATGCTTTCCTTCCTTGTAACTGCTACCAAAGGCTGTCCTAGAAATCACCTCAGTAGTCAACTTTCCAAATTCTTTGAACACATCAAATTCCTCTCCACCATAACTCTCCCATTTGTCTAGCATCATAGCAACGCTTGAGCTCATCTCCGCAACCATGCTCTGCATGAAGAAAACATTCAACACGTGTGAAAATCAACCTCTTTTACTAAAGAGAAAAGAAGAAGAAAAGAACAGTTGAATACTTTGAGACTCTTTGCATGGAAAGTGTGATTAGCCACTTTTCTAACTTTGGCCCATTTTTCACCCTCATTTGTAATGAGTGCGTCTCCAAGAAGCTTCTTTGCATAGCCCTCGACTTCCATTTTTGGAAAAGCTTCTTCTCTGTTCATTAATATCTCCTTGATCAGCTCTGGTTCAGTCACAAAGAATTGGCACTTTGAACCATGCCAGCAAATAAAATTCTTCCCTGCACCCATCATTCTTATCTCGTAATCATAGTACCAAATGAAAACAAAAAGAATTCTAAACCAAAAAAAGAAAAGAAAATATGTTGTTGTTACCATAGGCCTTGGTCCATGCATAGACATGAGGTTGAATTCTTGGGAATAAGTGATGGGAAATATCTATTATTGGTTTATCCATGAATTGGGTTCTCATGGAAGAGATTTGTTTGGTGCTTCCATGAGGGAATATGTAAGGTGGGCCTTTGATTCCCTGCGACCTCATTTTAGCTTGTACTCGGAAAGGAATCCACCATACTTTGTGTAAGAATCTCAGCATGTAGAAGAAGAAAAAAACAGTTGAAAGAATTAGCATGATTGATTCTACTAAGTCGGACATGGCTCTCAAGTCTCAAGTTAACTATGACTGTTTTGTTTGTCCATGGATTTGCTTTGGTAATGGCGAGGGAGTGGATCCTTATAGTCATTTTTTTGAATGTTTGGCAATGTCTTATTCCACTTAGTTTGTTTGATAAATATAATATATGACCATTAAAGAAATCATATGAGTATGCAACTTGAAGTGAAGCTGGTGAGATGTTAGTATTGATAAATAATGTTTGATTATTAATAGTGTACGTAACGACATATCATGTTATGTTTATGACTATAGGCAGTGGCGGAATAAGTTTAAAATGAATCGTGTCCAAATTTTAAAATAAAAGTTTTTAATAATATATATATAGATATATATATATATATATAATTTTATCAAATTATATGATAAGAAGTATTAAATAATTAATATGACTTGAGTAATTTTAGAAAAATATATTTTTGTAGAAGTAACGATAAAAAGAATATTTAATAGAATTCTATAAATAATTAATGCATTTTAAAAATAATTATATTGCTTCTAGAAGAAAGAGAAAAAAAATTGGAGCCAACACATTTTACGAGAATCTAATTCAATAACCATTAAAATAGTTAGTATTGTTCTAATCATCTTTAGTTTCATCCATTAAATTGAGTAGATAAAAGCAGAAAATGATTGGCGGCGCATAAAAAATGTTAGGTATTTAAAAATTCAATGTTATCTGTAATGTGTGACCTAACATATGTGTTTTTGTGTTTCACAGGAATATTGACTTAGCTCCTGACTCAACAAACTTTCGAAATATAAATATAATAAAATAAATCAATCCCTAATTACATATATTAATAATAAATTATATTATGAATCAATCAACTATTTCACAGGTTACTCCAATACTAAATAAAACACATCAGCGAGACACAATATATATATATATATATATATATATATATATATATATATATATATATATTATCATGATTCACGAGGCATTTCGGAATTATGTATATTCGTGTTTTGTCAAGCTATTATTTTAATTTTTCACATCAAATATAAAAATACACGAGCCTTGTCTATTTCAATAAGGAATTTAATTGAATATTTGGAAGAAAATAAATTAATGAATATAACATTGTTTCTACATTAATCCCCTATAGCTAAAAGAATTAAAATTTAATAATTAAAAAAAAGAATTTGGAAATACTTTAAGATTTGCATTGTACTCCCTCCGTCCCGTAAATAACGACCCATTTTTCATTTTGGGACGTCCCACTAATAATGACCCATTTTCTTATTGGGTAAAAAAATTGCACATGGGATGCTTTTTACTTTTTGTGTAATAAGCAAATATTAAGCTTCCTTGGTAGTCGTGTATAAAGTAAATGGGTCGTTATTAGCGGGACGGAGGGAGTATTATATAGGTCTGCTTCATAGTCCGCAATAAACATAATTTAACATGTCCATAGCTGATGTGACATTAATGTCCCATCAGCATACAACTTACTACTCCCTTCGTCCACTAATGTTCTTTTCATTTTGATCCGGCACAAGTTTTAATAAAATTGGTTGATTTTGGTTGGTAAAGGATAAAATGAGGATAAAATGTAGTTAGTGGATAATGGGGCCCTAAAAAAGTTATACGTAATGTATTGTGAGTTTATAATGAGACCCACATTAAAGTGTAGTGAGTGGAGAAAGGGTTGCCAAAAATAGAAAGAAAAGTGGGAAGAAACTTGGTGGACGGACGAAAATGACAAATTGAGAAAAAAACTTGATAGACGGGTGGAGTATAATTTTTGTTCATTATTATTTTGTATTAAATAATATTAATTTATACTCTAATCAATAAACCAGTCTAAAAGTGAAAATTAATAAACTTATTTTTATTAAAAATTTCGTATATTACCCATGGGACATGCCAGGACGTATTAAACTGGGCCAGTCGAAGAGGGGGTGATATTTTTGTATATTATATTGCACAACTCAATTTCTTTAATATTACATTAGGTTAACTTGGGTTGATATATAAGCAAGTGGTAGTCTATTATAAAGTAAACTGATTAATTTAACCATGATAAAAATTTACGTAAATAGTGGAATTATATAACTTGTAAATATATCAAAAATATATGCTAGTCCAACTTTAAGACAAATAATAAACGTAGGCCGACATAAGAACACCATTTGGTAATTCAGTTTGGTGCATATACACATGTTTAACTCAAGAAAATAATTCAAGTTTCACATAAACAAGAAAATAGATAATTGTCTCACCCATATAGACTCTTTTAATTGGACTTAAAAATTGAATTCACACTATCGTGACCCAACTAAACTTTTATCCATCATATTAAATGTTATTTTTCTCACAAAGAACCCCACACACAAAAATCCAATATGAAATAAATAATGACTTTTTTTTATTACGGACTTCAATAAAACATAAATACACGAAACTTGTGAAATAAACTTGAAAGGTTTTGAACGTAACAACCGTCTCATATAGTCATATATAGTATTGGGTAAAACCCTAAATATGAGATCGAGTTCTTTACTTATAAAAATGCATACGTGCCAACTGTTGAATCTCACGCGTATATTCATGCAGAAATTCATCTCACTTACGCTATAGGCTAAACCGTATGACAATAACCATAACTTCTTCGTAGTAGTCACAAATAGTCTTTTATCATTATTACATTTTAAAAGGCCAGTAATCTTAATATTTATTAAAAAGTACAACCATATACTTTCACCATAAAAAAGTGGCATCTGTTTAAAAAAAAAACTATATTTAAAGGAGTAATTTTTCACTTGATTCATC
Source organism: Leonotis leonurus (assembly GCA_026898415.1). Taxonomy (NCBI): domain Eukaryota; kingdom Viridiplantae; phylum Streptophyta; class Magnoliopsida; order Lamiales; family Lamiaceae; genus Leonotis; species Leonotis leonurus. The sequence goes on from JAPKLX010000004.1 coordinate 710,042, forward strand.
TAGCTCTTTATCTACTGCACACTCGCTATAAATACCAAATTGGGACCAGAACCAGAATGGTTTTAGATGGGGTTTTCTTAAGAGATCAGTGGTCCTCCATTGGAATATTGAATTAATTGCTAATAACACTCCAATTCAGGTATGAAATAAATTTTAAGGTCCACTTAGAGTTAGAGAGCAAATAGTATGCATGAGAAATAAATTTGATCATTGATTCATATCACTACTTGTATTGTATGTGTGTGGGTGTGTTTTGAGGGGACCATCATTGCATTGCATAATTAACACTATGATCAATAATTTCCCTAATAATGTGAAAAGAAAGAGAGGACCACTTGTAATTAATTATGATAGCTAGCCAGGAATAGGAAATAAAAGTATTATCAACAAAGAAGATAAAATAGAACTACATTGGTAAGATACAAATGGAATGGAATTTTCAATTGCAGCTTCTGAGTTCTGACTCCTTTTTAATTAAGCTCATGATCAAATATTTTGTTATGTATACCGACACTTGAGATTCCCTAAATTTCCATTGGGGATTTACTTTGATTGAATAATCTGCTCAAGAAATAACTAATTAATGTCCCCATCTCAAGCATATATCTAGTTTACGAAATATGGGTGCAAATTAATCAACTAATGAACCGCAGCCGAATGTTCTACTACAATTTGTTTTATTTGTTCAATCATTTCATTATGAGCAACTCCAATGATATGTAGGGGCGAGCACTTGAGTATATGGTTCGGGTTTTCTAAAATCGAACCAAATTAAATTAAAATTCAGTTTAAGAAAAAAAATCTAACCAAACCAAAATAATCAAATTTATTTCAGTTTTGTTCGGTTTTTTTAAACTTCATATTATATTATTAATCTCATTCAATTTTTTAAGATCAACAATCGCTAAGATATATATAATCAATCATATATCTTCAAGAAGTTTTAAATAACAACAATTAAAAAGTCTCAACTTAATAAATTTGAATCAAAATACAAAAATCACAAAATATAATATGTCTCCTCAGTAGCTTTCAAGTTCCAACAAATAATGGAGATTGCTTAATTTATTGAATCTTGTAATCCTATCTTCTACAAACCTACAAAAATGGTTAAATATATACATATATATGTATATATGTGTGATAATATATCTTATTGAATAAAATAAAAATACATATAGTATTAATAAAATTCAAATTTTCAGGTATTTCGGTTTGGTTTTATCTAAAACTAAACCAAATCAAATTAAAATTCGGTTCGAAAAATAAAACCAAATCAAACCAAAAAACCAAAATAACCGAACCATATTTAATATAATGGTTTGATTCGATTTGATTTTTCGGATTTCGTTTATTTTGTTTACTCCTAATGATATGTCGTTATATACTTTTTGATAGATGTAGTTTATTTTTGAGTACCTTAAAAAAAATTAAATGGGAGGCTTCCGATTTTAAGATTATGAGTTTTTATTTTTTTAATTATTAAATTTATTTATTAATTTTCATACCTAATTTTATTAAGATAAAAGTATAATAATTAAATATATTACCTTTTGACATTTTGATGTATGCTATCAAAGATTTTAGACCGTGCATCCTCAGATGTTAAATGTTAAAGACAATAAAAAAGAAATCTGAGAAAAAAACTAGAAGGAGAAAACGACGTGGCTCCAATAAAATGAATGAAAACAATTGGCTCGAAAACAATTAATTAAATTTAATTAGGGGTGAAATTATGGGATCAGGATTTTAGGATTTTTCCCTTCTCGGTCCGAATTCTGACGGGATTCGAAACTCTGAGTCTTGATTTTTTTTTGGAACTGAAATTAGGGTTGAGACTTAACATTTAGAAAATTTTGGGACTTGAGAGTTACGAATCCCGATCATGACTCTCATTGTTATGAAATTAATTTCAATTTCAATTATAAATTTAATTTGAAAATTATAAATTATATTTCAAAATAAATGAAATTAAATTTCAGTTATATTTTTAATTTTATAATTCAGAATTTTTTTGGTCCCGTTCGGGACATTTCGGGACTTTAGAATTCGGGACCAAACTTCATTTTTTTCCATTTAGGGATTCAGGACTCCTAAAGTCCCGATCGAAAATGAGATAACAAAATTGAAGGATTTTGAGGACTGTGACTTCGGAACAGGTAACTGCTCCCGCCCCGATTCTCACCCCTAATTAATTATATACTCTCTCCGTCAAACAATTTGTTGTTAACCACTTTTATACGACCTGCGTTTGAAAAAAATCATTTGACTTAAGATGTATTAGCTTGTATATATATATAAAGTAAAGAACTCAAACTTGAAAAAAAATAAATAACAAATTTGTAAAGAATTTAAAAATGACAAATACGAAAGAAATTGTTAGAGGGAGTGAGTATTTTAGAATAGATATATATTTACAAAAAATTATAGGATCGCTCAATGTACTCATGGTGAACATAACTTAACGTGATCAAAACTGATATGTCATTGCCGCATCAACACACGAGACATTAAATTTTTTTATTATTTTATTTTATTATTATTTTATATTAAATAATATAAATTATATCATAATCGATAAATTATTATCATAAAGTAAAAATTAATAAATTTTTATTAAAAAATTAATATTTATTTACAATACATGTCATATTCATACATCATTCGTGAGTATATTAACCCGTCTACAGTAAACGGGTGAATATTTTCGTAAAAACTATCACCTCCTTAGGTGGAATTAATAAACACTAATTCCCATAAATTAATTAAAAGTTGGCTGGTGATACCAACCAAAATGTTGTCTTAGAATGGAGTATTAAATAACATAATATGTATCACTTCGTCAAATTGTAAGAAAAAGAAACAAAAAATAATGTGTAACTTGGACAACTCCAATAAAGCAACAATTATTAGTCCAATATTCTAAAAGGCCCATTTCACACAGGGCCGGCCATATCCATCATTATTGTGTAACAGATTTAGGAAACTCGCGTCTTTATTTGAATATCATTGATTTATTATTTCTAGATCAACATGAACTTTGATTTCGATTTCAATAACCTGAACCGAGAGTCACTATGGCCTTCGTACGTGATGATATCATCATTTACAGGGTATGACTCGATACAAGTCACGATTCCATCGTCAAAAACAACTCAAAAGGTTGTATTTGCTCCACTATTCATGGTGGACACAACTTAACGTGTTCGACTATGTCTATTATCAGACCGAGGCCAACAAACGTGACAAAAAAAATATGAGCAAAGATTACATTAACGACTCGGCCCATTCCGATTCCAATCAACACTCAATGGGTATTCACTCAATGGGGAGTAATACGGCAAAACGAAAGGAATATAATAAAGTACTCCAGAAAAATGGTAAAGCTCTAAAAGATTTCGCAACGCATTATATTAAATTCATGGAATACAATATTTTGATCAAAGATAATACCGAAACAACTCAAAACGCACGTGATAGTCAAGATCAAAAGCAAATGAGATAAGTAGTAGTATTATTTTTTGAATTTATTTAATACTCCATAATTTTTGTTTCAATGTAATTTTAACTAATGGCAATTTTAATTTTATTTTAAAATTTAAAAACAAAAGTGAAAACTTGAAATTAAATATGGGAACCACAAAAGCTCAAGCCTCCCACTATTATGAGCGATTTTTTTTTCAAACTCTTAAAAATCAGATAAACCTTATTAAAAATTTCAAAAAATTATAAAAAAAATCAATGGAAGTTTTTGAGAGTCCAGATGCTCTAACCACCAATTGGGTGTTTAATTACAAGGGATAAAATCTAATAAATCTTTAATCAACATCTGAAAAATAGTGAACTATCCAATCAAGGCGTATTATAAAGAAGTTTGTCACTACCTTGTGTAAAATTAAGGATAAGTTTATTACTTACTTTGTCATTGTTTACAACATGTTAAAACTTGTATAAAGAATATCAATTATTGTACTAGATGAACTACTGTGCTTGGCATCCATTGATTAACATATATCCAAAACTCTCTCATTCTCAGAAAATCAAACTCCAAGAAAACGATTGTGGTCCATAGTTCCCTAGTGAGATGAACTATAGTTTAAAGGATGATTGAGAGGAACATTAGTGCAGAGACATCTATGATGTTACTCTTCATTATTCTTAATATTTTCTGATTCATGCATCAATGCATCCAATAGTTACATTATCATTTTAATAATTGTATTCTGTCAAAACGTAGTTGTTAGTAATCGTTGTCAACTTTTGTGGTCCTTAAATATGCTTCCCAACAAAATTCATTCAATAACATGATTTGATTTCGACGTCTTGGACCGACAGCGGCGGAGCCAAGGGCCTGGCAACTACAGGCCCCGGCCAGGGCAAATTTTTTCATATATAGACATATTTATGATATGATTTCGACGTCATGGATTATTGTTTTAAAAATCAAGTTCTAATTTGCCCGGTCATTTTAAAATTTCTGATCCAGCCTCTGCTAACCGAGATGAGCAACATCTATTCAAACTTGAACAATACGATCTTATTTCCAGAGGCACAATCACAAACGTTACACAGAAATAATAACATATCCATGAACTCAAGCAGAAACACTTAGATTTTTTCTAGGATGACTTAAATCCCATTTTTGGGAGTAAGAATGAAAACATCAGCTGGGAAGTGGACGTAGTTAGGAGAGAGGGTAAACTTGTACTTCTGCAGAATCATGGAAAGTGCAATCTTGGCTTCATTGGTGGTGAAGTTCAAGCCTACACAAGTTCTTGCCCCCATCCCAAAAGGCAGAAAGGCAGCACTGTTGTTGTTGGTAGCTTTAGCTACTCCTCCTGCAAATCTGTCTGGTCTGAACATATGAACGTCGTCGCCCCATATTTGAGGGTTATGGTGTAAAGCTAGAACAGAAATGAATATGTCCATATTAGGAGGAAGAAAGAGTTCCCCTAGTTTAGTTTCCTTGCCAACTTTCCTTGTCATTGTAAGAACTGGAGGGTACAGTCTCAGACACTCGTTGATTATCATGTTCATCTGCATTCAACATTACAAAGAAACCACATCCATCACATGCAGCTCATGCCAAAAAAAGGAACACAAGTATTAGAAATCAAGAATGTTGATGAATAAGGTTTACTATTTTGAGCCTTGCAATGCCATCAGAATCTGGAGTATTCCCCCCAAAAGTGGCATTCACCTCCTCCCTTGCCTTCTCCTGCCACTCTGTATTTGTACCAAGAAGTACAACACACCAAGCGAGCAAGCTAGTCGTCATGAGATGACCAGCTCCGTATATTGCCTTGACCTCATCAACCAACTGTTCTGTTGTGATCCTCTTCTTCATATCGGATTCATGGTTTAGTTTCACAAGTTGTCCGAGATAATCGTGTCCAAAGCTCTCGAGATTCCCATCTTTCTTCGAATCGATCTCCCTCTTCCGCACTTTCTCTAGGATGGAACTCTTGATTCTTTCTTCAAGATTCTTTGCCTCAACCTCATCGCCATCACTTCTTCGTAGGAAACTGAAGTATATGACAACATAAGTAGAACCTCACAAACTAAGTAATAACTATAACTATTTCAAGGTTGTGGTAAAATGTATTTACCTTATTAGTGGAACTCTGACTTTATACACATTCCTAACAGTTACTGCTGTTAATTTTGCCACCATCTCAAATATATGCTTTCCTTCCTTGTAACTGCTACCAAAGGTTGTCCTAGAAATCACCTCAGTTGTCAACTTTCCAAATTCTTTGAACACATCAAATTCCTCTCCACCATAACTCTCCCATTTGTCTAGCATCATAGCAACGCTTGAGCTCATCTCCACAACCATGCTCTGCATGAAGAAAACATTCAACACGTGTGAAAATCAACCTCTTTTACTAAAGAGAAAAGAAGAAGAAAAGAACAGTTGAATACTTTGAGACTCTCTGCATGGAAAGTGTGATTAGCCACTTTTCTAACTTTGGCCCATTTTTCACCCTCATTTGTAATGAGTGCTTCTCCAAGAAGCTTCTTTGCATAGCCCTCGACTTCCATTTTTGGAAAAGCTTCTTCTCTGTTCATTAATATCTCCTTGATCAGCTCTGGTTCAGTCACAAAGAATTGGCACTTTGAACCATGCCAGCATATAAAATTCTTCCCTGCACCCATCATTCTTATCTCGTAATCATAGTACCAAATGAAAACAAAAAGAATTCTAAACCAAAAAAAGAAAAGAAAATATGTTGTTGTTACCATAGGCCTTGGACCATGCATAGACATGAGGTTGAATTCTTGGGAATAAGTGATGGGAAATATCTATTATTGGTTTATCCATGAATTGGGTTCTCATGGAAGAGATTTGTTTGGTGCTTCCATGAGGGAATGTGTAAGGTGGGCCTTTGATTCCCTGCGACCTCATTTTAGCTTGTACTCGAAAAGGAATCCACCATACTTTGTGTAAGAATCTCAACATGTAGAAGAAGAATAAAACAGTTGGAAGAATTAGCATGATTGATTCTACTAAGTCGGACATGGCTCTCAAGTCTCAAGTTAACTATGACTGTTTTGTTTATCCATGAATTTGCTTTGGTAATGGCGAGGGAATGGGTGCATCCTTATAGTCATTTTTCTGAATCTCTGGCAATGTCTTATTCCACTTAGTTTGTTTGATAAATATAATAAACGACCATTAAAGAAATCATATTAGTATGCAACTTGAAGTGAAGCTGGTGAGATGTTAGTATTGATAAATAATGTTTGATTATTAATAGTGTACGTAACGACATATCATGTTATGTTTATGACTATAGGCAGTGGTGGAATAAGTTTAAAATGAATCGTGTCCAAATTTTAAAATAAAAAGTTTTTAATAATAATTTATATATATATAATTTTATCAAATTATATGATAAGAAGTATTAAATAATTAATTTGACTTGATTAATTTTAGAAAAATATATTTTTATAGAAGTAACGGTAACAAGAATATTTAATAGAGTTCTATAAATATTAATGCATTTAAAAAATAATTATATTGCTTCTAGAAGAAAGAGAGAAAAAAAATTGGAGCCAACACATTTTACGAGAATCTAATTCAATAACCATTAAAATAGTTAGTATTGTTTCGTCTTTAGTTCCATCCATTAAATTGAGTAGATAAAAGCAGAAAATGATAGGCGGCGCATAAAAAAGAAATGATAGGGTGTTAAAATTCTAAATTTTATTCCTATATATATAAAATTGGTTCATTTTATAAAAGATATAAATAAATAAATGTCTATTCTAAAAATAATAATATTCATAAACCAATATTATTTATAATATTCGTTTTTGGACATTTATGTAATGTACATGCCTCGTTAAAAACATTACTGAAATATGGGATAAAACTAGTCGAGAAAAAGAGTATATGTCATACACATATATTTATTATTTGTTGCCTCATTAAAAACTTTCGCTAAGAAAAACCCAATGAGAAAAAACTTTTAAGGGAAAAAGAGTACAACGCCTTCAAGCGTAAAATAGACCTTCAGATCTAATTTTCAAAATTATTTCTGAATATTCGCTCTCTTGAAGATAATATTCTTCTAAGTCTACGCATTCCAATATTATAAACATATTTTTCAAAGGTTGACGTAGGAAGATATTTTGTGAACAAATCTGCAAGATTGTCACTGGAGCGAATTTTATGTATCGCAATTTTTCCGCTCTTCTGGAGTTCATGTGGATAAAAGAACTTAGGTAATATGTGTTTTGTTAAATTTCCTTTAACATATCCACTATTCATTTTTGTAATACAAGCTGCATTGTCCTCATATAGGATAGTGAGAGCGTTATCATTCATTGGAATACCACAAGATTCACGAATGTATTGTGTCAATAATCTTAACCATACACATTCTTTTGCGGTTTCATGTAAAGCGATAATCTCTGAGTAGTTTGATGATGTAGTGACTAAAGTCTATTTAACAGACCTCCATGAAATAGCAGTACCACCACAGAGAAAAACATAACCAGTATGAGATTTGGCATTATAGGGATCAGATAAATAACCAGCATTCGAGTGGCCAACCAATGTCATATCTTGATTTCTTTGGTAAAACAATCCAAGATCTTTTGTGCCTTGAAGATAACGAAGAATGTGTTTAACACCATTCCAATACCTTCGAGTGGGAGAAACACTGAATCTTGCAAGTAAATTTATTACAAATGCAATGTCAGGTCTTGTGCAATTTGCGAGATAAAGAAGTGCTCCAATGACACTCAAGTAGGGAACTTCCGGTTCTAAAATTTCTTCATCATCTTCTTTAAGTCTAAATAGGTCCTTGTTCACTTGTAGTGATCGGACAACCATTGGTGTGCTAATTGGATGTAGTTTATCCATATAAAATTTTTGTAGAACCTTCTTCACATAAGTTGACTGGTGTACAAAAATTCATTATGGGAAATGCTCTATCTACAGGTCGATACAAAATTTGTTTTTATCCAAATCTTTCATTTCAAACTCCGTCTTTAAGCATGAGCTAGCTTACTCAACTTCTTTGTGTGTTCCAATTATGTTTATGTCATCAACATAAACATAAATGATATAAAAATAATTTTGTGACTTCTTGATAAGGATACAAGGACACACATCATTTTTTATATATTCTTTCTTTAAGAGGAATTCACTTAGTCGGTCATACCACATTTTTCCCGACTGTTTTAAACCATATAACGACCTTTCTAATTTAACACTATACATGTTGTGACTTTAATTTTCTTTTAGTTTATGAATATTATATCCATCAAAGATTTTCATTTAAATATCAGTGTTTAGTGATCCATATAAATATGCGGTCACGACATCCATTAACTGCATTTCTAAATTATAGTTGATGCCAAAGATATTAAATAGCCGAATGTTATGCCATCTAAAACAACAGAATACGTTTGATCAAAATCAATTCTGTGTCTCTGTTCCAATATCGTTTTATATCTCACCACCTCATTATTCTCGTTTCTCTTTCGTACAAACACCCATTTATATCCTACTAGGATAGTATTCGCGGGTGTACTTACAATAGAGCCAAAAACTTTAATTTTATTTAGCGAGTTGAGCTCTGCCTCGATTGTCTCTTTCCATTTCAACCAATCACAACGCTTCCGGCACTCTGCTATCGTTTTTGGTTATGGATCCAGATTATCATTTGAAATAGCAAGAGTAATTGTAGAGGCAAATGTGTTGTCTACAACAATAACATTTATGTTATAAGTTTCTCCTGTATTTATAAAATTCATAGAAACTTCAATATTAACATTAACGAGATTTTCATCATTTCCCATAATATCATGATCTGGTTGTTTCGCAATCCTAGTATTATCATTAGTTGGTGCACGTGCGGATGTACTAGGATTATCATCTTCAGGATGATCATCTTCAGAAGGTTGTTGATTCAATCTCATTCCTTTATTTAATTTTGCTTTTTGGGAATTTTTATCTTTAGCACCGACAGTGTTTAACCTCTTTTTGTTAGTCTAAACACGTATTTTCCGTATTTTTATTCGTATTATTTTCCCTTGTTCCGTGATGTTTTGACCCGATTTATGTTTCATTTTATGTTTCAGGATCATTGGCCTAAACGAGCGTCGAAGTTGGAAAAAAAACGAGGAAGAATCGAGAAACGATGAGAAAATGAAGACAAGTGCCGAGACACTAGTTAGCGGTCGTGTGACACGCCGCGGCAGTTGACTAGGTCATTTGTGCCGCGGCCAAGGCAGCGGCGTGCCAGCGCCAAGCCAGCGAGCGCGGGACCAGACCAACCGAGTCAGCGGTCGCTGACCTCGCGGCCGTTGCAACCAACCCCGAATGGCACGAAGCTCCCGGGTCAGCGGCCGATGACGTCTATGCGGCCGCTGACTTACCCTACATATATATACATGGCATGCCTCATTTAAGAATAATGCTTGATTCCCGACACTTCGTCCGTACTTCCAAAGGACAACTTCCCAAACTACTTTCCAGCACCTTTTCATATATTTTCCGTTCATAGTTTAGCACGTCTCGATCCCGTGTTCTAAGGTCGAGATTTAGATTTTTAGATAGTTCTTCGCATTGTTTTCATCTTCAAATTAGCCGATTGCAATCTTCATAGTTTCGTACTTCGTTTCCAGAATTTCGTTATGGATTCAAGACCTTTTTCCAGTTCTTAGTTCAAGTTCGTTTTGTTTCCCTTTGTTTATTCTTATTTCGTTTATCGCTTTCGTTCATTTTATCGTTTATGCTTTTGGTTTCTTATTCCATTTTCGATTTCCAAATTTCTTTTAAATTCAAGTTCCAAGTTATTTATTTTCCTAGAGTATGATTTAAATTATTTTCTTAGATTAGATTTAATTCGCTTTCTTAGATTAGATTTAAATTGCGTTTCTTATTTACGTTCTTCGCCTAGATTTAAAACTTCAAATCAAATCCTTTTTATTTTTTTCCGTTTATGAACAAAGAATCGAATTGCCCTGCTAAGTCTTCCTTGAGAATACGACTTCGGTTGGCTTACTATTTCTAGATGACCTCGTTCTAAATTGCGAGCGACTCGAACAATTTTAGTCGAAACAGACAGGTCTCCCAAGCTTTTGGCATTGAGGATAATCGGCTGATTTAGTTAGTTCACATGGAACTTCAATTCTTTGCGGTGCATTCACAACAGAGATATGAAATTTTGTTACTCATTTATGATCAGTAAATGCATCTGGGAAATTATTTGTTAAATATTGCAAATTTATAATCTTTTGAACTTCCAGTTTAGATTGATTAGTACGTGGATCTAAATAGTGAAGATTCTTTTCCTTCCATGAAATTTCCCGACATTTCGTTGAAACTGGGCTTTTGTCTCCCCATAATGTCAGGAAAAGATATTCATCAAAAATGCAATCAGCGTACCGGACATTTAATTGATCTCCAATCATGGGTTCAAGAAATTTAATAATAGACGGAGATTCATAACCAACGTATATCCCCAGCTTGCGCTGATGGCCCATTGAGATACGATGTGGTGGCGATATAGGAGTATAAACTCCACAACCAAATATACACATATGAGAAATGTTTGGTTCTTTTCCACGTACTAATTGTATGGGGGAGTAATCATGATATGCAGTTGGTCGGATTTGGAGTAAATTAGCAGCATGCAGAATTGCATGACCCCAACAAGAAACATGCAAGTTGGAATGTTGTAGCAATGGTCTAGCTATTAGTTTTAAACGTTGGATTAATGATTCAGCCAGACCATTTTGAGTGTGGACATAAGGAACATGATGTTCGACTTTGATACCCAATGATGAGCAATAGTCATCAAATGCCTTTGATGTGAATTTACCAGCATTATCCATTCAAATGGATTTTATTGGCTAAACAGGGAATTGGGCTCTTAATTCAACGATTTTGACAATCAATTTAGCAAATGCATTATTGCGAGTAGACAATAAGCATACATAAGTCTATCGAGTCGAAACATCTATTAGAACCATAAAGTATCGAAATAGTCCTGATGCGGGGTGAATAGGTCCACATATATTTCCTTAGATTCTTTCTAGAAAAGTAGGAGATTCTATTCCAACTTTAGTACGAGAATGTCGTACTATAAGCTTACCTTTCACACAGGTGTCACAAACAAATTCGTTTGAGGAAGGGAGATCTTTTGTTGGAATATTATGCCCAATGACATTATTAATAATATGACAGATCATATTTTGCCCAGGATGACCCAATCGCTCATGCCATAATTTTAAAGATTTTGGGTCTTTAAAACTTATACTTAATGCAACATGATTATTAGGTCGAATGTAGGTATAATACAACCCGGAGGAGAAATATGAGAATTTTTCAATAACTTGCTTGCAACATCCAATATTTTGAGTTATGCTTAAAAATTCATTATTGTTCTCAGTTTCGGTTTCAATATAAAAACCGTTTAGACAGATGACTTTAAAGCTAATTAGAGTACGTTTCTATCGTGGATACAAAAGTGCATCATCTATAATTAGTTCGATACATAGGTAATATTAAAGATGCTCTTCTAGAGCCGATAATAAGGATATTATCATTAGTAATTGTAGTAATACTCCCCCTTTTTTCAGTAAAAGTATGAAAATATTTTCTATCGGTCACGATAGTATGTGTTGTAGCACTATCCACTAAACAGAAGGTACTCGTATTCTCCAAGGATTGCATATTCAGATTCATGATTCTAAAACCAAAAATGTGGAATAGAGGCATTAAAATAATGACTAAGACTAGTTTATAATATAGTCAAAAGCATCCAAATAAAATTTCTTATAAGCATGAAAATAAAGACAAAAATCAAATTACTATTCAAGTCTCTTAATTAAAACATACTAAATATAAATTCTAACTAGTTTGAATAATTAATTAATCACGAGATCACTCTTGATCTCCATAATCGGCAAGCTCAAACTTCAACAAGTCATCATCATCATAATTAAAAGCTAAATTTATTTCAGGCAAACTAGTATGGTGTGTCTCACCTTGAATTCCCTTGTCTTTCTTGACCTTTTGCATCATTTGATAAGCTTCAACAAGGTGTTTCGGGGTGCGACAAGTGCGAGACCAATGTCCCTTACACCCACACCTATAACAAGTTTGTGATTCTCCCTTAGTGTGCTGAGATTTATCAGGCGTCTTCTGGACTCCTGTGTGGTGATCTTGAGATCTAGTAACATTTTTGTGACCACGATTTCGTCCACCTCTGTGTGACCAACCCCCCGTCCACCACGTTTTGGCCAATTTTCATTTCCTCTACCTCTCCCCGAGCCACCTTTATGTGTACTAGCATGTGCTTCAGGCACTGCTTGTGTACCAACGGACCTTGCATTATGATTCCTCATCAGGAGTTGATTGTGTTTTTCTGCCTACTAGCAATGCAGAAATAAGCTCAGAATGCTTAGTGTAATTTTTAGTCCTGTACTGTTGCTGGAGTACAAGGTTACTAGCATGGAAAGTTGATAGAGTCTTTTCTAACAAGTCAGTATATGTAATTTTCTACTTACAGAGCTTTAATTGTGACTCAATTCGATGCTGGGAGGATAATGGATGTTTGTTGGTTAAAGTGATCCTTGATGAATTGCCAGAGCGCAACATAATCCTTTCAGTAAGATACTCATTTTTAAGATCCTTATTTAAATGGTGACGGAGAAATATTAAAGCCTTCGCATTCTGGACAGAGGTACTGGAAGATTTTGAGATAATTGTCTCATTTAGATCACATGAGGCAATATATATCTCAATATCAAAAGCCCAAGTCAAATAATTACCACCATCAAGAGCGAGCTCAGCAAATTCACTCTTGTTGACATCCGACTTTTTTAATTCTACATTAAATAATACTCCCTCCGTCCCACTATTTCCGTCATCTTTCATTAAAATAATACACTCATCTCAATATAAAAGAGGACGGAAATAGTGGGACGGAGGGAGTAGGATTTAGTATGATCCTATAAAAATTAATTGAACTATGTTGAATAATTTAAAACCAACAATATTATTAACAACGATTACTGATTACTGAGAAACTAATGACATTATTCAAAAAATCAATTAGTTTCCTACTAACGAAAATACACGCACATCAAATTTAACAGTAAAAACAAATTAACTTACGTTGCTAATAGAAACAAGTCAACAACAAAGATCCATCTTTACCTCAAATTTCATCTAAAACTGTAACCACATAATAGTTATTCTTATTCCCCAATAATACTATTAAAACTCTAAATAAAATATGAAACAACTAAGCTTTTGCTATAAAAGTCACGTGACAATGGAATAATATATATACACAATGACGGAGCCACACTATGCAATGGTGGGAGTAATGCCTCACTTCAAATTTTTTACACCATAAATTAATAAAATATGGGCTACGATTTTGCCCCTCGTACCTTTAGGGGTCTGGCTCCGCCCCTGTATATACATATAGATTTCATGATTTCAAAAAAAAAATACACCATGTAATTTGTGAAGATATTGTAGTGGGCTGCATAAAAAAACCTATAACACCGTAGGATGTACATCGATTGCTACGTCATATGGATTTAGTTGTTATTATATTTTATTTTCACATTCTTCCTAAACCCATTATCTATCTATATATATATATATATAACATGATCATCAATTGGATTTCAGTTTCAATGGTTATTTTGTAAATAATTTCATCTTTCATGGCAAACGCAATATGCATACTTTTAAAATATGAATTTAATAACTACTTTTATTTTCACTCACCTGTTACTTTTTCCTCCTACAATTATTATATTTCGCTGCAAAAAATATTTACAATATGCATATTAAATTAAAGATCTTTAATTTAATATGTAATATATAAAAAATAAATTTAATATGTAAAAATTATGATCAAATAACATATTTGAAAGAATTATATACATACATATAATTATATATAATTTTTGTATATATGATAGGTACGTATATTCTATATTTTCAATCTTCACTTTTTCTTTTCTTCTTCTATTATTAATATTAATATTACTTCTTCTAATTATACTTATATGTTTTATATAAATGTTAATTATGAAATTTTTGTCTTAATAATCGGTAGTTATTAATAATTAGATAATTAAATTTGTTAATGATTAATTTAATCACATTCAAAATTCTCATACGAAAATAACAATCTTTTCCTTCCTTTCTATTAATCCTATTTTATTTTTTTTAAAAATATACTTTCTCCGTCCACCAAATTTCTTCTCACATTTTCTTTTTAGTTCATCCACCAAGTTTCTTCACGCTTTCTTTCTATTTTTGGCAACCCCTCTATTTTACCTATCTATCCTTACAATCAAACATTATTTTCTTAAATGCCATTAATGGACCCACATATTAATCATCTTAGGAGTCGTTTGGTTCGATGGATATGATTGATAGGATTATCTTCATTAAACTATCTACTTTTTTAAAAATTTGATTGCATTAATATTAAATTAAATGGCCGCGTCACGGAGGACTCGAATCCGAGACCTATTGCCTTGGGCATTAACCTCACTACCACTAGGCCAACACACGCACGCCAAATCCTTCACTTTTCTATACATAATCCTTCACTTTTTACATTTTCTTATAATTTAATAACTTCTTATACCTTCTTAATCACTCAAATGAGGGATTATATAATCAAGCCAAAATTGTGTGATTAAGAGGGCATAAGAAGGGATTAAATTCATAAGGAGAGGTAAAAAGTGAAGGATTATGGATAGAAAAGCTGAGATTTAATGTAGATAATCTTATCAATCCTATCAATCTAATCAAACGACTCCTTACTAACCCAACCTAATTAATCTAATTAAGCTCAAACCTTATTAATCTAATTAAGTCCACACTTAATTATTTTAAATTTAACCCAAACCTAATTAATCTAATTTAAGCCCAACCTAACCCACTAACACTCAATTACTCTAACCTAACACCTAAATAAATTAACCCAACCCATTAACACCTAATTAATCCAACGTACCCCAAAACCCATAAACACCTAATTAATCTTTTTGATTTTCAATGCGTATATGGACCTGTTTCTTCAGGCAAGAGGTAGTATCTATCTCTTGTATTTGTCATATAGAACCATTTCTCGTCTATGTGAACCACATTGTGCATTGTTTGAAACTTGACTGCTCCATCTAATAAACTTGAATCTAGATGACTCAAGCTTCATCTTAATCTCGCTATCTTGTTCATTTCCGTTAAAGATGGTTTAATTGCGCTTGTGTGTGCTCGTATTTCCTTCTCACGAACCCATTTGCCAAGCAAACTCTTACTTTCATGCCATCTTTCTTATTGAAGATCTTTCAAGTACGGTAAGAGTTCTAACCTTTTCTATTTATTTTATCCTTGTGTTGCACCCCTAACCTTTTCGATTTTAGGTCCAATGCCTCCCCTTTCTCGAGCTGCCTTTTTGTTGCCATCCAGCAGGTGTAGATTGTTCGCCTCGACACACCGAATTTTGTTGCAGCTCGTGATTGGGCCCCATGCTCTAATTCTCCAACTGTAATGTTTTGTAAAAGTCATTGAGCTATGACATTTCTTTGATCATTAGACAGTCGTTTGCTTCTCTTTTCTGACTCCATGTTTGGAGAATTTAAGTTTGATAGTGAATGTGAATTTAATGTTTGGAGAATGTACTTTTATAACTCAAACAACCGTGTACTTAAAGCTCTCAACTTCAATTTAAATTTATGAAATTTTGGAGGGATTTAGTAATCACAAATTTCCCTCCAAAGTTTTGGCTTTACATTTCAGCTTTTGTCTTTACTGATTTTCCCATGCTCAAACTTCAGAAATCAAGTATACTTTAAATGAATGAATTTCAATAATTAGTTACAATTAGAGAATGAATTTATGTAATCAATAATTAATTATTAATTAATCCTTTCAGTAATCAAGGTGTAAATTAATTAGACATTGATTAGGCAATTAATTCTCCAATTAATTAATTAGATATTAAATTAGGCTGTTAAATTCCTTAATTAATGAGATAGCTAACTTTGATTAATGGAGTAAATTAGGCAGTAAATTAATTAGGCAATTAATTAATTTAATTAGGCATTATTTTTATTAATTAATGAAACAAAAAATTAATACACATCACTCTTATTTAATGTAGGTCTCATTATCCACTCACAATACCTTACACGTCATCTAACTTTTGTGGGACCCATTCTCCACTCACTACACTTTACTGACTTTACCCTTTATCGACCAAGTCAATCAATTTTATTAAAATCCGTGTCGGGTCAAAATGGGAAATCTTTAGTGGACGAAAAGAGTATTTCATTAGTAAAAATATATGCAATGTATACAAAATAAATTTAATACTACTATTAAGAAGTAAAAATTATATATAAAAATATAATTATATTTATATTTCTTTATTTTTCCTTTTTTTAATATATTATCAATAATTTTTTTTCTCAAGTTTAATCCATAAAATTATATTTACAATTTTATTATTTGGTATATTTTATAAGATTATAATATAATTAAATAAAAATGTATATATATGTATATGTGTTAGTGTATTAATTTCATATAAAAAAAATAAATTATGTGCGACAATGAAAAAAATATATTTCATTCATCTATTTATAATTAATGGTTCATATTAATTGAATTATATATATATATGTTTCGTTATAATGAAAATGTGAAATTAATTTTAAAAAAATAAAAACTCGATATAAAAAATGAGGTTCGAAGATTGTCGCGCCTGAAAAATCCATCCAAAAATATTCGTGGTAATAAAATTCCGCGCTTAAAAATGTCCGCACATTTTAAATAATATGTATGTTTTTTATTTTCATTTTTTAATTCAAATATTAAAAACCTAATCTTTAATCATTAAAATTAAAATATTTTATTCTCAATATTTTCTATAAATAAAAATATTTATTGTACAAAGAGTTATTAAATTTATAATAAGTACATTACATGGATAGGTGAAACCTGTCTGCCGGTATCCCATAAAGTGTTGGATTGAGCATTATATTTATTGGTTTAGAAAATTTCGGACAAGTTTGGACGGACTTCAAAATTTTAAAAGGCACGGTGTGACAATCTTAACAACTCTAATTGCGACAATACACATACAATAAACTAATGAAAAACTTTTGAAGTCAAGTGATAAACCGTATGAGAAATAAATGAAAAATGATTATCTCATATTTATAAAATTATAATTATATTTTTTTTCTCGTGCATTACACAGACACACATACTAGTATCAAATAAGGGTGAGTTTGGTATGAATGATGAGATGAGGAAGGATAAATAATCTCAAGATAATTAGTATGAATAGTGGTATGATAACTAATGTAAATAGTGTTTAATAATGTGTTCGGTATGTTAAAAAAAAGAGTATAATAACTTATTATTGTGTTTGGTAGATAGGATAAAATGGTATGATAACTTTAATATGTTGTTTGGTAGCTAAAATAGAAAACAAGATAATATTAAAATAGATAACTTATCATTTGATTTAAAAATTGTTATAATTAACTAATAATTCATCGATACTACTTCCAAAAAATTAATTAAGAAATCATTAATTCATAATTAATTTGTTATTATATGTTTTTAGAATTTATTTATTTTTTTAAATACTATTACCAAAAAGATATATTCCTATTTTTTTAATTTGTGAGAGTAAAAAGTGAAATAAAAAAAAAAAAAAAAAACTTGTTCATTTGTTCATTGTGCCCATATTCAAGTACAAGTATTGTCTCATGTATCTTACCATACCAAATACTAATTCTGTGATTTTAGACCATGAAATCAAGTATAATTAACAATTTAAAATATCTCTCAAATTCAACAATAGGTCTGCATTTTCTTTCAATAAATATTGTTGTCACTTGTATAACACATTTATCTGTGATTAGATTAAAAGCCACCATTAAATTTCATCAATTGATGTGTAATATATCTACATTCCATTTGTGGTATGCAATGAAAAGGGTGAAAGAAAGAAACGACATAAAATGAGGCAAAGATAAAGGAGAGTTGAATCAATGAAAACAAAGCCACCAATCATGTTTCAAGCACAACCTATCCTTCTTTTATTACTACACATGCTGCTAAGGCATATGACCATGGCCAAGAATTGTCCCAATACCTCACTTGGTATGCCTCATGACTAGCAAGAATTCTTCAACACCCACTCCACCCGCATGAAATCCCGAACCCCGTTGCCGCTTTCTTTTTGTCGCTATACACGGGTCCCGCCATATCTATATGCATCAACTGCACCTTTTCATCGACAAACTGCAAACATATTATTGTTAGTCACATTCCACAGATACATTAGGCCAAGAATTCGTTGGTCTTTGATCAAATATGCTATAAATAAGGAGATGATTTTGGCTCTGCTTTGTTACAAACTAGTAGCATATGGTTAATTATATTCAACTATTTTCTTGGTTAAAAACTTCTAAATTCTTCATAAATAGCTACAATATGCAGAGAATTCACATCTTTGATCAAATAAGAAAAGCTCAAATGCAAATAAACTTGATTGATGCATTTACCTGCTTCAAGAAGAGAGCTACAGTGATGGAGCCACCTTGGCGGCCGTCTGTATTTAGCATATCAGTTCCCTCATTAGATATTTCGAAGCCACAATCAACAGAGAGGGCTTCAACCTCTGATTCCTAAAATAGAAGTTCTGTAAGATAACATGCTATACTTTCAAACGACTATCAGCTAAAAAGTACTTTCACAGTCCACACAACAAGTTGAATCTCAATTATCGATTATCAGGAAGAAAAAAAAAAAAAAAGAGGGCATCCTAGTTACTCAACTCTTTCACATGTATGGAACCCTAGTTTTTACCCCAAATATGCAATGGACATTAGCTAAATGATAAATATCAACAATTAAAAAGGGAATCCGACTTCAATCTGAAAAAAACATACTGCATACCTTCGGTAACCTTGAAATTTCCACAAATTTGTAGCAGAAAAAGGGCGACAGAGGGAATTCTTGTGGAACCCTAGTTTTTTCACCAAATCTGCAGACAACTCGAGACGAAGAAGACGAAGGACGACAACAAACGACGAAAGAAAAGAAAAATGGCGAGAGAGGGAATTGTTGTGGAACCCTACACAAGAAAGACGAGAATGAATGGTTGTGGTGTCGTGTGTGGTGAAAAACAAAATATATATTATCTGGGATACTGTTCAAGTCAGATAAGTTATCACACCAACTACTGGGTTTATTAATAGGGATCAAATAGTGAAATAACAACGGGCCAAACAATTTATTTAGGACCTGACTGATAACTAGATATTGCTACCAAACAACATATAAAGACCTATTAATTATCTTATATCCCTTCATCTCCCTTACCAAACTCAGCCTAAATTAACAATCATGGCGAATGAATTCTTATACCCATTAAATTTTAATAAAATTAATTCATGATTAGGCAGCAACTAATTTCGATTCCTAAGAAATCGACATAAGGGGATTAATGGGATAAGCTTCTATATATATAAAAAAAAGGAAAACTAATTTAGGAAGTATTTATTAGTATATTATTGAGGGATTGATATATTTATAACAATCATATGGAAGCAGAGTACAGGGTCGAAGATATTGAGGCGTATAACAATCACATTGAGGCGTAGAGATTATTGAGGGATTGATCTATTTATAACAAATGTTTTCTGTAAGATGTAAAGAAAATCAACTAAAAAAAAGCAAAACCAGCCGCTCCATCAACAGCCATGGTATTAATAAATTAATTCAGCAAAGAAAACAACAAAAAAAACTTACAGTCGAATTTGAGGCCGAAAAAAAAAAATCAAAAATTAGAGTAAAGACTACAATAACAAAATTACCACAGCATAAAAAATATCATCGTAAGATCTAAGGATGAAATAAAATAATGATAACTTGCACAGAACACACGATTCTTTTTAGGGAAAACTCTTTACTCAATTGATTAGAGACTCGTTAGTTCCACCGATTAAATTGAGCAGATAATATGGAGATATCTTTACTCAATTGATTAGAGACTCGTTAGTTCCACCGATTAAATTGAACAGATAATATGGAGAGAAAGATAAAAACAGAAAAGGAGAGACGGGGCAGAGGAAAGAAAGGGTAGGATGTCAAAGACGTTGACTTGAATATTGAGTTGATCTTTAATTTTTTTTGGGAAAGAGAAAATAAAATAAAGAATAAGAAAGAAAGAAATTAATAAAAATCAAGCTGCTTGTTTTTGCTACTTTCTCCGTGCCGTGCCCTGTTTCTTTTTCTCAAAAAGAAGAGATTTTTACACATTAATTTTATAGACCCACTAAGCCCATCATTTAATATTTGGACTTCTTATTTTTTGGAAGTTCTGTTCTTTATAACATGATGGACAACCCAATAGTCCGGCCTGCACCTATTTATATCTGGACAATGTTTTTTTGGAACGGACCCCTATCAATTAGGGGCTCCGTGCGGTTGCTCACGCTGCACCGCCAGAAAAACCGCAATTGCCTATGGGCAGCAAAAAAATCTGCAGTTGTTCTAGAAAAAACTAAGGGCGTGTTTGGTATCCTGAAAACACAAGTTAGGAAAGATATCTTGGGTTTATCACATGTTTGGTAGTCTTTTTCTGAAACCCACAAGCCCGTCTTAAAATCAAGGCCCGTCCTTGAAATACTATTTTGTTGTGTTTGTGTAACTCACGGAGAAGGCAAGTTAAATTTAAACTGGACTTTTTATTGTACTCAATTACATAATTGACCCCCATTTCTTTCATTTATCTCTCTATCTATTCATTTTCTTCTTCGGCCACCACACACCACTTACCCGTATGTGGATCAATTTTATTCTTCTTTTTCTTGCATTTTTGGTACAACCATTTTCAATCTCTTTTGTTTCGGTCACCACACACCACTTAAAGGTTTCTCTACGATATTTTTTAAGAGCATTTTTGTGAGCCTCTACCACTACCTCGTCATTTGCATCGCCGCTGCTACCGAGTCCCTCTTCTACGTTGTGGCCGCCACCATCGCTTGAATCACCTTCAAAGCGATTTTTCTTCCCCCACTTTTTTTAAAATTTATTGTATCTATAATTTTGGTGAAACTACAAAAAAGAAAGGAAAGATGACAGAGAGAAAGAAAAGTGTCTGGTCTGTTGAATTGGTGCGTATATCCTTGCTCTCGTTGTTGTTCTGGAGATGGTGATTTACTTTTTTTTTTTTCAATCCTAAAGTATTGATTTTTTCCATTTTATATATAGTTTTTATTTTATTTAGTTCTTATTCTTCCTCTATTAATGTCACTCAATAATGATTTCACTATTTGAGTCAAAATCAAATTTTTTTTTTCACTTTTTATGTTGCAAAGACACTATCTGAACGAATCTATGCTTCAATATATAATCATAGTTTTCTTAACTAATTAGATCTGGAAAAAAAATAAAATATGGTAATAGATCTTGAAATTTTCAGATGTAAAGAGTTTATAAATAAATTAATTAATTGAAAAAAAGAAATTAGAATTACCACAGACATGAACAAGCCAAACAGGAAAAAAAAAGTGTGGAAGTATTTTTATTAAATCCTTGGAAGGATAAAAATGTAAATTTACATCATAATTTAAAACTACATGACATATACCAGTTTGCCTACCAAACAAAAAAAAAATCTTGTTTAATATTATCTTATCATTCTAGTTAAATTTTATCTTGACTCGATGAAACTTAACTGGAGTACCAAACTTGCCTAAAAGATCAAAAATAATCAATTGTTGTGAAGAAAAATAATTTCTATCTGAAGCGAATTATTTTTAATAGTAATTATTTTTTCAAAGTTAACTTTCATGTTCATTAATTATCAATAATTGACATATTAGTCGTCCTCATATGCGTCGTTTAGTACTACTAAAAACAAATTTGGTTGAAATGAAAAATTAATTTATTACAAGGATCAAATGGGGGGGCTCATGCTCATCCCTTAAGCGAAAACATAATAATTGATCATTATATTATCAACAAAGAAGACAAATATGTCACGTATATTATCGTAAAATATCAATAAATCTTTGACTAGTCGACGGAGGAAACAAACAGAGAGCAATGAATTTCTACACCATTATTACTTTTTTGTTTTGACCTATACAACCTTTCCCTTTATCTAGTTATCTTACACTTACATTCGATCCCACTTGTATCAATCTTTCAATAGCTTTACAGTATCAAGCCTTGACTGAATCGATGATCCCTCTTTTAGCTACGTTTGTATCCCTTTTCGTGTTGATAATTCCTTCAATAGTTATATACAAATTATGGTGGAATCCTCTTCGTCTTCAACGTTTAATGGCTTCTCAAGGAATCAGAGGCCCCCCTTACAGATTCCTCCATGGCACCACCAAAGAGATTATCAAGATGAAGCAGCAAACCAGTGAAGCAGCCATGGACATATCTCATGATATATTTCCAATAATCCAACCTCACTTTTATTCTTGGATCAAATTATATGGTAACTTTTACTTTTACACATGGTGATTTCTGCATTTTTTTAGTTCAGCCAAAGAAAAATTATGGGTGTAACTCTAGTCTCTAGTCAAAGTTTCTGGACAATAAAATATTAAGTTGCTTCCTCTTAATTAAATTGGAGTTCATGATGACTTTTGGTCAACTGAGGTTTGAGTTGATTATATTATTATTAAGTGTACATGATAATTATTAAGTTTATCTCTAGTGGAGTTGTAAACTCTAATGCAATTTTAAATATTGAAATAGGTGAGAATTTTGTTCACTGGATTGGTAGTCAGCCAGAAATTGTTGTTACTGAGGCAGAGTTGATCAAAGAAATCCTCAGCAACAAACAGGGCACCTTTCCAAAGCGTAAAGTCGTAGGTTATTTCAAGAAATTGTTTGGGGATGGACTTGTTGTGACAGAAGGTGAAAAATGGGTTAGGCTTAGGAAATTGTCTAATCATGCTTTCCATGGAGACTGCCTCAAGGTAACTTATATACAATTACATGCATGTTCATGTATCAGTTTGCATGCATATGATCTTTTAATTAATTTTGATGAATGTGTTGAATTACTAGGAAATGATACCAACAATGACAGCTTGTGCTGAAACCATGCTTGAGAAATGGAGGAGTCATGCAGGGAAAGAAATCGAGGTCTGTGCTGAATTCAGACTTCTTAGCTCTGAAGTGATTTCTAGGACTGCTTTTGGAAGTAGCTATTTGGAAGGGAGAAAAATATTTGATATGTTGTCAAAGCTTGGTCTTTTGATTTCCAAAACTAGGTTCAACATCAGATTCTTTCGCCTTGGGTATGTTACAGGCATAGATTTCACCCTTTCACGTCTTGTTTTTAGCTGTTATGATTGCATCTGAACAGGTAGTGATATCTTTCCACATTTCAGAAAATTGTTAAGAACACAGGATGACATTGAAGCAGACAAACTCGAGCAGTTGCTTCATGAATCTATCATGGAAATTGTGGAAAGGAGACAAGACGAAGTCAAAGCTGGTGAAGCAGAGAGTTTTGGGAATGATTTTCTAGGATCACTCCTAAAAGCTCACCACGACGTAGATCCCAAGAACAAAATATCAGCAGGCGACATTGTTGATGAATGTAAGACATTCTATTTTGCTGGACAAGAAACAACGTTCAGCTTACTATCATGGGCCACATTTCTCCTCTCAATTCACACAGAGTGGCAAGAAAAGGCTAGAGAAGAGGTTCTGCACCTCTTTGGCCAAGAAAATCCCAACTCCGAAGGCCTTGCCAGATTAAAGATTGTAAGCAATCATATTTATACGTCCAAATATACACGTATACGGTATATGACATTTATATATAACATGTGCAGGTGAACATGATATTATACGAAACACTGAGACTATACAGCCCCGTGATTAATATAATCAGGAAAGTAGGCAGTCATGTTAAGCTGGGAAAATACGAGCTACCTGCAAATGTGAATGTTTCTATTCTGCCACTTGCCCTCCATCGGAATCCTGAGATATGGGGGCGAGACGCTCACCTTTTCAAACCGGAAAGATTTGGTGAGGGGTTGGCTAAGGCAACAAATGGCAATGCCGTGGCCTTTTTAGGATTTGGATTCGGACCACGAACATGTGTTGGACTTAACTTTGCGATTAGTGAGGCGAAGATAGCGCTGTCGATGATCCTTCAACGCTATAAATTCACGCTTTCATCGGACTACGTTCACTCGCCTTATATACTTCTTACTGCTCAGCCTCGACGTGGTGTTCCAATTTTGCTTCAACAGGTGTGAAATGAGAATATCATTATATGTAGAAAAAGCAGACTTCTAGTGATGCATGTACCTTTTAGCTCGTGATGTTTAGGATAAAAAAAGCTTCTTTTGTGTATTTGATTTGTAAACTTTGCATTTTACTCACTCGTATCCTATAACATGTCGCTTCCATAAAATTGACTATACATGAAACAATGAATTATTAATGTGCAATTTAATCTACTATTACATTATTTATCATCTCAATTTCATATTTTTTAAATTTATCATTATGATTATATGAATTTCATATTTTATAGTTTGCTAGGCGATGCATAACTCCCACTTGCTATAACATATTATTCAACTTGAAATGACGATGGTGAGTTGTTAGTATTGTTTATCATAATTAACAATAGTCTGTTTAAAGACACATCCTGTTTTTAGTAATTATTATGTTTTCTAGTGGTGGATGTTAGGAGTGAGTAAAATTGTAAAATTAAACTAAATTGAGTCAAATCGATATATTCCATTCGATCTTTTTCTTTTTCTTTTTCTTTTTCGGTCTTAGTTTATTTTGGTTCTTTTGGTTCGGTTTTAGTTTTGGTATAAAAAAAATTAAAATACTGAAAATTGAACATAAACATATTACTCCCTCCCTCTCATTAAAAGTGGTCATGTTTGACCAAATCTGTGAATGCTTTTTGGTCAAACGTGACCTTTTTTAATAGGACAGAAGGGGTATATAATAATTATTTGTTTATATTATTTTTTAAATATATAAATATACATTAAATATTAATTAGTAAATATAGTATTCATTAATAATCATTTATTTAATATTTTAATTTCAGTGTTTTTAATCTTTTATTGAAATTCCATAAATTTATAAAATTAGTACTCCCTCTGTCCCACTAAAAATGATCACGTTTCATCAAATTTGTGAGAACTTTTTGATCAAACATGACCACTTTTAATGGAATAGAGAGAGTAGCTTTTTTCAGTTTAAAGTTATTTCGATTTTTTTACATTTTTTTATTCATATTTTTTTTTGATACTCACCCCTAACTGACACGATCATTGATTATTGAGGGGTGGGCCCGGACAAATGATACATAGCAAAAAAGGCAGTTCCCTTTAATTCGACCTGTTAAAATTATAGATAGGCATGTGGGTGTGTAAACATGTGTTTGTAATATAGAAGTGAAGTGATACGATTTTAAAGAATAATTTATGTACTGCTAATATGACTTTAGGTGTCACGCCCGCTTTCTACTAATTCTAGTAAAGTCGGGAACATGACCAAGGAAAGGAATAAACAACGAGAGTAAGACAATGGATATTCCCTTCATACCGTAAAGTTAAGATTCATCCTGTAAATTTGGGAAGTCAGAGTCATAAGCTCAAAATATTACATAACTGAATTAGGAGTTTAATTTCGGACTTATTACATAAAGGTCTAGCAGTGGAATATGTAGGATAGCATAATAAAATCCTACGTGTATGAAGACACGTAGAACCCCCAAGAGTTTATGCTAATCGAGTTCGACAAAGCCATCGCTGAGCACTCCTCCTTGACATCATAGCCCAACCTGCACATTTATAAATACATGCAGGGCTGAGTACAAAAGTACTCAGTAGACACATGTCAAAATCGCATTCATACTAATATAATTGTCATTGCCATCTCAA
Organism: Leonotis leonurus; assembly: GCA_026898415.1. Taxonomy (NCBI): domain Eukaryota; kingdom Viridiplantae; phylum Streptophyta; class Magnoliopsida; order Lamiales; family Lamiaceae; genus Leonotis; species Leonotis leonurus. The sequence goes on from JAPKLX010000004.1 coordinate 736,511, forward strand.
AGTGAGACATATGGATTTTATCTGAAAGTACCTATGTTCACTAAATTCTTTTGTGATTCTTAAAATTTGACTGCGCAGTCTAAGTTCTTTAGTAATCAAGCATATCTGTAATTTTCTGTGTGTCGGGAAGGTGGCCACCATCCACGGACACTTGACCGGTCAACCTTTCGCTGACTCACAGTCCATT
>JAPKLX010000004.1:771408-789103 GCA_026898415.1 Leonotis leonurus
AATATCCAATTTGAATCTTTTCATTTCGTTGTGTTTTCAATTTACTACGTTTTTCGCAAAATGGTAGCGCAGAAATATTAAATAGTGCAAATTGTGCCATTTTGAAATTTGAAGCTTCTGCCCGGTTTCGTTTTTCTGATTTCTGGACTGTACGAGTATTCGAATTTTGCATTTCTTAACACTATAAAATACTACATCGAGTTAGGAGCAATGTCCAATTTGAATCTTTTCATTTCGTTGTGTTTTCAATTTACTATGTTTTTCGCAAAATGGTTGCGCAAAATGTAACATATGTTATTTAATGTAGGTCGTTTTTCCCATTGTCATCAATTAATATTTGTGCTTATTGTTGTTGATATGATGACACAGAAGTACATTTTGTACGATTCACTGTTGCATAATTTGAGTGAAGACGCCAAAAAAGCAAGATTCTTGTCATTGGGACATATGTGGTTTATGTTGCCATATGTTATGTCACATGCATTCTATTGGAGTCATCAACAGTTAGGACTCCATGAAATTTTATCCCCATTCAAGTGGGTAATTCCGCCACATTCGGATCTATTCAAGCAGCGTGACAACCATAGTTGTGGTCTATTTCTGTGCGGGTAATTCCGCCACATTCGGATCTATTCAAGATAAATAGAACAACAAAAAAAAGGTCCAATTAGAGATACACAATATTACAATAAATTGTGGACAATAGGATTCGAACCCAAGTCATCATGTTTAGAGATTCTATAGGAGAGTATCATACCAAGTCAACTATTACATTCATTTAAATGAAAAATACAAATAAAAGTTAATAAACATAAAGTAAATACATAGCAAACACTCTATAGGAGAGTATCAAACCAAGTCGGCTATTACATTCATTCGAATGAGAAATACAAATAAAAGTTAATAAACATAAAGTAAATACATAGCAAACACAAAATTACAATAAATTGTAGATAGTAGGATTCAAACCCAAGCCATTATGTGTTAGAGATTTTATATGAGAGTATCAAACCAAGTCAACTATTACATTCATTCGATTAAAAATACAAATAAAAGTTAATAAAATAAAGTAAATACATAGCAAACACAAAATTACATTCATTCTTATTAGAATATCTTGAATATTTCTTCAAATATAAAATATATATATATATATATATATATATATATTCTTGTTAGAATATATTGAATATTTTTTCAAATTAAAGTGCTCACATAGCTACCTTCATAATGCAAAAGATAATACAATCCACATAACTACATACATAATGCAAAAGATAATACAATCCACATGACAACATCCATAATGCAAAGATAATATAATCATACTACAAATTAAGCATTGAATTAATTTGGACAATTGGGAAGACCTCACCGTCTTGCTCTTCGACTTGTAGGGCCCGATGATTCTGCCCACCTACGTTTACTCATCCTCGGTCTACCCGATATTCTTATTTCTTTGTTTGGCAAAACTTCAATGCTTGAGATATTTTCAGGCAAATTCTAATTTTGTTTCGGAGGAATTTGAGATATAACACATTTATACGCATCTACAACTGATGATGATTTGTAGTAGTGTGCTACAAAATCAATCGTAGTTCTTTCAAATTTCCTGCACAAATAATAATATTCTAATAAAATCTCAAAAAAATAATCTAAATTAATTCTCAACTTTAGCATAATATAAAAGTATGTACGTAATTCCTGCAATAGTATGAGAACACGGGATCCCGTCGTATTGAAATTTCATGCATTCACATGTCCACGCTCCAAGATCTACCAACAGTGATCGATTGTTTGTTTTAATTCGGTATCGCTCATCACCTAGTGGAATGGCTCTGTACGTATGAGATCTCTCGATTTGGATCAGTAACTTGCGTCTTACCTCTTCAGGAAATGGATGTTTCTCCCTGTTAGCAGCTACAAGTCGTTTTCTAAACCAATTCTCACAAATCATTCTTACTGACTCGATGCATGCACAAATAGGAAGACGACGAGCTCATAAAAGTGTACGATTAAAGATCTCAGCTGTATTGGACGTTAAGAAGCTATACCTTCGAATATGACACATTGTCCAATGCTCATTAAGTGATCATAGGCCTGCACCTTGCCAACTTGAATCATGTTCATTCTTTTCTAAAATTCCGCCTGCTTATATGTGTATGTAGCCTTCTGAAATAACCCCAATGTAGTTTTACCAAATCTTTTTAAATTGTTACTAAGATGGTAGTAACAAAGGGCATGAGTTGCTTCCGGAAATACAACTCTCACTGCATGCTCAATCAACGCATGTTGATCAGATACAATCAATGTTTGAGACGTGCTCCCATATGATCTTCGTAGTCGTGTCATAAACCATACCCAAGACTCATGATTCTCAATTGGGCCGATTCCATACGCCAACGGATACACTTGGTCATTTGCATCCTTTGTAACAACAACAAACATAATGTCATTATTCTTTCCCTTCAAGTGAGTACCGTCGACTACTATTACCGGCCTCATGCACAAGCCAAATGCTAATCTACATGCATCGAGAGCCACAAATACATGACAAAACCTGTTGTCTGCACCAATGTCGATATCTGTGATCGTGCCCGGGTTTGTCATCTCTAACATATGCAAATAACCAGGCAGTTGTTGAAATGAATCATGATATTTACCATATATCATATCAACAGCATGATTTCTACCTCTAAGCGCCACATCATAAGTCACTTGCATACCAAACATATTCATCAACTCGTGCTGAATAACTTTGTGTTTTATGATTTCATTTGTGTTTCGCATTTTCTTTGCAAAATATGCACCGATCACTTTTGTGTGTACCTTTTTCGGTCTAATATTTGTGATACCATCCCCGCACATGTGCTCGCCACAAAACTTCGATAAAAACCACGGCCCACCATGAGATAAAGCACGAAGCTTGAATGAACAATCGCTGCTTAACTTGCATCGCCAATACAATCTGGTTGTGTCTGATCTGGTCACCTGATATTCTGCTTTCTGTTCAAGATTCCACAAACCAACTGTGATGCTAAGTTGCTCCTTATCATCAAAAAGAGATCCTTCAGCCAACTCTCCTAGTATCGGATTTTCTTCACAAAACACATCTGAAGCTATAGCATTAGGAGGAACCATTGGAATTAACCAATTGCTTAGGTATCCTTCTGGGATTCGGATTTCATCATTATCACCCGTACTAGGATACATAAGTTCTAATAAATGTCGCATACCTCCTTCCTCGTGGATCCATGCAGCTAATTCGGCAAAAACAGATCTATTAAAGGTCAAATCACCTTGATCCTTGGATTCAGAGCTCTTTGATGATGGAACATAATCATCGTCGTCATCATCCTCATCATCCTCCTCATCGACATAACAATCATCATATCTTTGTCACTGTCCCTGTCTCTGTCCCTGTTCCTCTTCATGTTCTTGTCCCCGGCCCTGATACTGATCTTTACTCTGACCATGATACTGATCTTCACCCTGACCATATCCATACGCATCATTCAAGTCCGGAATCACATTTACTCTGCTAGTCGAACCGAAGTTCATGTCTGCAGGGTAATAATCATCAAACCAATCTTTCGAAGCTGCAAACCTTGTGATATTTTCTAGTTCATCATTCAAGTTTGAGCTTTGTGAAGGTCCACCCATATCAAATGAAGATTGGTTGATATAACTAACATATACCGTAGGACTTGCGACGTTCATGCATAAAGAAACTAATTCTGCATCACTTGTCAAACTATATTTCATCATTTGTCCACTCCGCAATGCCGACAAGTAACAAATTTCATACTCTCTCCCCGATGACATCAACATGTTGTTAATATAAAATCTAAGATTAAAGATCGAAATGTCATTTCTAGGTAGTGGTGCAATCTGATCTTGTCCATTCACGTAGCTACAATCAACCCAATAACCTCCGAACTTAACGTTCACAATTTGACAATCCATCATCTACAAATCAAAAATAGAAATTATACACAATTGCATTCAGATATTATCTAAAATCAATAAAACAAACATTTTCCAAGTATAAGCTATTGATAAGTAATCACATACTTGATCTAAATACTATTATGCATGAACCGCTAGAGAAAACCCCTTGAACCGCTAGGTGAATTTTGGGGAGGTCCCGGGAGGTTCAAGCATATTCATCTGGCGGTCCAACCGTGAATGCCTCGAGTTATCATTATAGTACACAAAAATCATAATATATAGTTAAATTAAATAACATGCAACTCATATCATCTACTACAAATATCAAAATAACATTTTCATGTAAACATAGTAAAAATCTTTAAATTTCCTAAACCTATATACTAAAACATTAAGAAATATCATCTACTACACGATTCACTATGAACTGCTAGACTAAGCATGATGGACCGCTGCTACGCCTGCGAGAGGTCCCAGCAGTCCAGACCTCTTAGTCTAGCGGTTCATGTTTTATTTGAACTATAGCAACATTATAATGCAATTACCTGAATTGTATCTTCGATATCACTCTGTTTGAAGCCAGATACGAGATAATTCGAGAAGAATGGTTTCAACAACTTTTTGCTTTGTTTTGGAGTGTTTTTAATTTGTTTTGGAGTGTTTTGAATAATATTCATACAAAGGAATCTTATGTTATATATATCAAACAATATTCATTCAAAGGCATCATATGTTATAATATCAAACAAACATAGCAGTCCAAAAATTATATAGTAATCAAGTACTCAATTATTACTCAAAAAGTGTGTAAGAATTGTGTAAGAGTGTGTAAGAATTATACATTTTTTAAATCAAATGGGTATTTTCTACATGTGTTTGAATGTTTTGAGTATTTTGTTCATACAAAAATTGAAAGTGGGTAGTTTTCACTATTATCACTATTATATTTATATTACTCCACTTTATATATAGTTGTGCATTTCTAATTTTATACTCTATTTGTCCTATTTAATTAGATCTATTTTGACCCCATTATTAAAGCGAACAAAACAATTACTTCGGTAAGAGCAAAGCTCAAGATGACATAATCGAATAGCTATTTAGCTAATGATGGATTTTGCGCTACCGAATGAATCAAAGAACATGAATACGTTTCCAATTCCGATTGCAGCTCTAGCTAAAACGATTGTTGCAGCTCCTGCACCTATTAACTTAGCTCATTCTAACATTTCTTCGTCTTATGGATTCTTTTTAAGTTTGATTTATTGTTTTCTGATCTCTTTCGAGTGGTGAACCGTCTGCAAAAACTTTTTGATCAATGTGAGTTTATTAAATGGAAAAGAGTGAGTGCTTTTATTATCATCTCTAAATTTCAGTTTTGATTTCCCCTCTCTTTGTGCAATCCCACCAACCATACCTCAACAAAAGGGAGATTGTACAAATTTTCACATTCAAGCATCAATTCTCTCCCCGAATTTTTATATTTCATATCAAATTATATTAACTATTTTGGTTACAATTTACATAGCTGAAAAATCATTCTTCAACCTGATATTGATCAACACTTTTCTACAATCAACTATATTACAGACATGAAATGTGTTACAGTTACCAATATTATCAATTAAAAAATAGTTGATCAGTTTAATTGTACAAATTTGATAAATACTTTTACATCAAAAATTGCAAGACGCGTTATATTTAGATGAAGTAAGAAACATATTCCTCTTTATTGCAATAATATTTCTTATATGTTATGTCAAATTTCATGTTATTTGTTTTTCTCAATTCTTTATATTTTTGTATTGTTATACTTTATTAGATAAAAAGAAAATTATGTCTTGGTTTCATAATGAAGGGAACTGTATTCAATATCTGCTATCAGACAAATCTAAAACAATTATTTATTATTATAAATTCAAAAATATTTTAAATAATGCATCATTTTGTTGGAACTTACTTTATTATTTAATATAATTATTTGACATAATATTATTCTGTCAACTTTCTTTTAAATACACAGGGGCTCTTTTAATTTTCGATTAGGCCCAATCACGCTATATTAACAAGGCATTATTTGTAATTTTTAATTGTAATAGATGAATTTTTCACTAACGTGACATAGTCACATTAAGATTGTATACACTGCATTCTTTAGCCTAAACACATTAATTAATAAGAGTAACTATAAATACTTTTTAGACAAATTCTATCATTGGATCCTTGTTTTATTGTTTATTACTTCCCACCGTCCCTATACGTCATTTCTTTTGTTCAAATAAATTTATACAGTGTCAATTTTAACTAACTCCAACTTGAGGAATTTCACATTACTTATATATATTTTTCACCTAATAACATGTGACGTTTAATTTTCTATCACTCGTTCGTCCTCCTCGGCTCATGCTCTTCTGACTACTCCCAATTTTAACCATACAAAACTTCAATTTGCGAATAAACAACCGGAAAATATACAAATATCTATTCACTGATCTTGTTTTGGAGAGTATATAATATGCTTGTTTGGTTCTTTATCAAATGTTCCTTAGACTGCAAAATCAATCCTTCAACAAGTTGGTTAACTTTGAGTTCTTGATTGAATTCAACATGATCCCCCTTTTAGCTTTGTGTGTGTCCCTTTTTGTGTTGATAATTCCTTCAATCATTATTTACAAATTATGGTGGGCTCCTCTCAATCTTCAACGTTTAATGAAGTCTCAAGGAATCATAGGCCCTTCTTACAAATTCTTCCATGGCAACACCAAAGAGATAATGAGGATGCAGCAGCAGCGAAGTAGCGAACCATCTAACGATTTATCTCACGATATATTTCCAAGAATCCAGCCTCACTTCTATTCTTGGATCAAATTATATGGTAAATCTTACACTTTTTTCTACTTTGAGTAACCTGTTATTTAGAATCTAAGTAATTCTGTGGATGTGAACTTGTCTGTTGTTAAGTTGGTGTCCTAAGTTGAGTTTGGTCAAGTGAAGGACATGAATTTGAATGAGAATTAAAACTTTGAAATTTATTTATTAAATCTACTTGTTGATGCATTAGTTTAAGGTATCTGTAGTCTAAATTCTAAGTAACTCAAAATGTTTAACAGGTGAGAATTTTGTTCACTGGATTGGTAGTGAGGCTGAGATTGTTGTTACTGAGACTGCATTAATCAAAGAAATCCTCATCAACAAAGAAGGCAGCTTTCCAAGACCTAAATACAGAGGTTACTTGAAATTGTTTGGAGATGGACTTATTTTGGCAGAAGGTGAAAAATGGGTTAAGCTTAGGAAATTGTCTAATCATGCTTTCCATGGAGACTGCCTCAAAGTAATGCATATTTAATCAAACTATGTTTCATAATCACTAATCAACACCTGCAAGTTGAGAGATGTATGCTTGCATGCTTATAATCTTCTCATTCCCATGACTGTGTTTAAATAGGACATGGTACCAGCAATGACTGCTTGCGCCGAAACCATGCTAGAGAAATGGAGTCGTCACGAAGGCAAAGAAATCGACGTCTGCAACGAGTTCCGTCTTCTTAGCTCAGAAGTGATCTCAAGAACAGCTTTTGGAAGTAGCTATTTGGAAGGGAGAAAAATATTTGATTTGCTGACAAAACTTGTTATCTTGATTTCAAAAAATATGATGAACATCAGTTTTTTGGGCCTTGGGTATGTTACAACTTACATGCATTGATCTCAGTACTATATTAAATGTTCAAGATGCTATCCTTTTGTGCTTGTTTGCTGTTACTAAATCTGAAGTGGTCGGTGGTTTTGTTTCCACATTGCAGAAACTTTGTAAGAACAAAGGATGACATCGAAGCAGACAACATCGAGAAGCTGCTACATGAATATATCATGGAAATAGTGAAAAGGAGACAAGAAGAAGTGAGAAGTGGAGAAGCAGAGAGTTTTGGGAATGATTTCTTAGGATCACTGCTAGAATCTCACAATGAGAGAGATCCAAAGAAGCAAATATCATCATCTGACATCATTGATGAATGTAAGACCTTCTATTTTACAGGACAAGAAACAACATACAGCTTACTATCATGGGCAACATTTCTCCTTTCAATCCACACAGAGTGGCAAGATAAAGCTAGAGAGGAAGTGTTCTTCCTCTTTGGTAAAGAAAATCCCAATTCAGAAGGCCTTGCCAGATTAAAGACAGTAAGCAAGCCATCAAAACTATATTGCAAAAAAATATATATGTATATATAAGTCATAAGTGTGTATATATATGTGCAGGTTAACATGATATTGTACGAAACGCTGAGGTTATATAGCCCTTCTCATACTATTCAAAGGAGAATAAGTAGGAGAGTGAAGTTGGGAAAATACGAGTTTCCTGCAGACATGAAAGTGGCTATTCCGCCTCTGGCCGTCCACCGGAATCCTGAGATATGGGGGAGAGACGCTCACCTCTTTAACCCCGAAAGATTTGGAGAAGGGTTGGCTAAGGCAGCTAACGGCAACACGATGGCTTTCTTAGGATTTGGATTTGGACCAAGATCATGTGTAGGCCTCAACTTTGCAATTAGTGAGGCGAAGATAGCGCTGTCGATGATTCTTCAACGCTATAAATTCACACTCTCATCGGATTATGTTCACTCACCGTTTACACTTATTACTACTCAGCCTCAGCACGGAGTTAAAGTATGGCTTCACTCACTGTGAAAGGAAGACTAGTTGTGTTGGCCTAGATGAATATGCCATTTCTTATCAGTTCTAACTATGAAACTTAGTTAAGTAGAAGAATAAACTTGGTGTGTTTGTTGGCCTAGATATGGAGTATCAAACTTCACTATTAGCGTATGTATGTATGCATAAATTGGTAATTAATATATAGGCCTCGTAGCTGGAATTCTGCTCTCATACACATTTATTCTCAATTTCTCATTTATCAACTACATCTTGTCTTGATTACTTCTGCTTCAGTCACAAGGAATTGGTACTTGGAACCATGCCCCTGAACTAGTCAAATAATGTATTTAGTCTCGTCTTATCATCACAGAAGCAATGGAAAACAATCTATATACAAAAAGAACAAAAAGAACTTAAGAATAAGAAATTTGATCTTCTTCTCCAAAGAGGTCACAAACACTCGTCCTAGTAAATACGGTCACAAAAGATCCTTGAATTTTGTGAATAACCACACAAGAAATTGGATAAAGAAAGCCATGGATTGTATAGTTGAGAGAACAAGTTTCACGGAAAGATTTTGAGAGAAGTAATGTTAACAAAAATATGAGCAAAACAGGAAAGTAAGAGATAAGAGTAACAATATTAGAAGAAAGGAAATCAGATTTTATTGAGGAAGAAAAACTAAACTTACAATGCTTGACCTCTATGCTATTTATAAAGCTAAACAACCAGCTATCTTGTTCGTGAAGCTATGCAACAACTAACTAATCTAACAAAAATTTCTAACAATCTCACAACTTTATTCATGAATCTTCTTTTTTTTTTAAAATAATATTCATGAATCTTCTTATAACTTCACATATCATCATTTAGTTGATTTTGAGCCTTCTAGTTGTTATTTCCTTGCTCTTGAACATTTTCAAATCGACACGAAGATTAATAAAGTAATTAAAGTGTTTTGTTTTGTTAAAAAAATAAGAGTTAGATATTTTAATGATATCACATTTTCTTTTTGTAAAAAAAAAATACTTTTAATAGAATGATCCAATAAGAAAACATGATCCTTTTTAACGGGAAGCATGGAATAATTACCATATGGACTTGGTCCTTCCCTACAATGAGGTTGAATTCTTGGAAATAAGTTATGTGAAAAGTGAAATTTTATGTGGCACGAATACTTTAAAATCTAAGATATTATTAATAGAAAAAGAAAATTGAATTATCAATAAGAGTAAAGAGGTGATTGATTAGATGTAATGAAATAAGAATGAAATGAAGTATGGAATAAAATGGAGGTATAAATGCAATGACAAATTATGTTGTATGCTTGGTATGATTAAAGAATACAGACGGAATAAAATCGTCAATTTTTTTCATATAATTTGTTGCCCCCTCCATCCTGCTATTAATGACACGTTACTTTTCGGTAAGGATATTAATAAAATGATGTTTTTGTGTGTAACGTGTAATCCACTAAAAGTTTATTAACTTTTCAAGGGAAATTTTTTTCTTTTATGAAAACGAGCCATTATTATTGAGATATCTCATATAGTAAGAGAGTCATGAATAATAGAAATAAGTGAGTACCATATTTATTAAATCAATGTTTTTTTTATGAATTTAATTTTGAATATAAAATTAAAAAAAAAAAAAAAACTTCACATCATACACATATAGTTGCACTCAAACATAAGATGTATACACAATACCACTCACAAAACATAATACAATTTCACACTCACATACAACAAATACACATATACTGAAATGTACACTATGACACTCATGTCACATACATGCATATATCAGTTGTTCATTCATCACCACTGTCTTTTATTCCATCATTAACACACACAGAGACAGAGTGAGGGGGGTGGCAGGTAGTGGCCACCGCCCCCCTCAAAATTTCAATTTTTTATGTATATATAGGTTATTAGTTTATGTTTTAAAACAAAACTTTTTATTAAGTTATAAATATGTTAAATTTGTTAAGTTAGCATTATAGATTTTAATCTCCATCAACACATGATTTGCAATTGAGAGTTACATTTTTTTTTTTGCAAAATGCATAACTCCACGTCATTTCCAAATATTTATTCGTTTTTCTATACACTATTTAGTACTATAATTTATGGTTAATCTCTTCTATTCCAACATCGGTTAATGATTATGGTTAATCTCAGGGGCGGAGCCAGGCCCCCGAAGATACGAGGGGCAAAATTATTGCCCCTATTTTTCTTAATTTTTGGTGGGGCAAGATCTTGATATATTTTACAAATTTATACATATTTTTTAAAAAAAATTTCCAAATTAGTAATAAATCAATTTTTTTGAGGTGGGGCAATAGCCCCACCACTCCAAAGGGTGGCTCCGCCCCTGGTTAATCTCTTCTATTCCAACATCGGTTAATGATTTTCGAGCGCGATTACTGTATGAGATGATCTCATTTGTTCTTTATATTTTAATTCATTGACAAATATTTGTTGTTATCTATCTTCTCTATAATTTAATTATTTCAATCTACTATATAGTACATAATATTTAGGAGTTTGAAATTAATTAATAGCCAATGAAATCAGCCATACATACTCTCAACTCTTTGTCTCTTGATTGTAGCGTATGACTTTTTTTAATACTTCATATTTATTTTAAAAAAGAGAGTTTTTTTAAGAGTAATCTAGTATTTTTATATATAGGTTCATAAATCAACACAATGAAGTATAAAACACTTCATTCGTTTTTCAATGATAACAATAAATGTCCATGAAATTTTCTTAATTGTGGATAAGATATCGTATAAAGTTTATACCAACTTGGTATAAAAAATTTCCTGATGTGTTGGAAGCCTACAAAAAATGTTTCGTATTGTCTTCATTGTTTTTTTTTTCGTATAATTTTATAATTTTGATGTTGAGAAAGTTCGCCCCTGTTAATAGAATTTCTGACTTCGCTCCTGAACACACACAACATCATTTTTCCATATTATTTGGATGCATTTTTATACGTCCGTGCGTGTAGAGTATGTGTATTTATGAGATAAGAGTATAAAAATTTACATAGTTTTTTATTTTACTTTTATGACCTAGGAAATAGATTAAAAATAAATAAAAATAGAAGAAAAATAGATATATAAAGAGAAAAATAGAGATGGTAAAAATTAAAAATTACTATTATTTATTTAAAAATATATATTTTTTTCAAATATTTAAAAGACATACTTCATCCGTCCACCAAGTAGCTTCCCATATTAACTCGACACGAGTTTTAATAAATTGTTTTGACTTTAGTTGTTAATGTGTAATGAATGGAGATTGCGTCTCACATTAATGTTTATATTAAAGTGATTTAATTGTTAACGTGTAGTGAGTGGAGATCAAGTCCTATAAGAGTATTTGAATTAAAGTGATTTGGAATGTAAAAGATTGGGAAAAAGTTGCTAAAAATAGAAACTTTAAGTGAGAACTTAATTTTTTAATGGACGGATATGACAAAGTGAGAAATTATTTTGTGGACGGAAGGAATATATAAAAATAATTTAGTTAAAAGAAGAAATATGAATAACTAATTCTATGAATGAACGACAGATGAAATATTTATTCTTAATCTTATTTTTTAACCATACAAATGAAATGCATTTGAGAATGACCGGTTCATTCCATTAACCATTTCATTTTATTCCATTATTGGAATGTATCAATATCACCTGCTAAATATAGTTGAGTTTAGAAGACAAGAAAACGTGTACGTCTGAGGTCCCATCTATGCACCATACACTTGATAAGATAAGATATATCAGTAAATCTTTGACATAAATACGGAAGAAACTTCCAGAAAATGAAATAAAAAATGTATTCACGACTCTTGTGTTTGAGCATTATCTCTACTGCTGTGACGCTGTCCATTATTGCCATACAAGATCAATCTTTCAATAGTCTGAGTTTCAATTCTTTACTGAAGAACCATCATGATCCTTCTTTTAGCTATTATATCTGTTTCCCTTTTTGTGTTGACAATAATTCCTATAATAGTTATTTTCTACAAATTATGGTGGCTTCCTCTTCGTTTTCAAGTTTTAATGAAATCTCAAGGAATCAGAGGACCCTCTTACAGATTCTTTCATGGCAACACCAAAGAGATAATGAGGATGAAGCAGCAGCAAACTAGTAATAGTGAAGCCGCCATGGATATATCTCATGATATATTTCCAAGAATCCAACCTCACTTTTATTCTTGGATTAAATTATACGGTATTTTATCTTATGCCTTTATTACAGTTCTCATTAGAATATGTGTGTTCTCTTTAAACCATATGTTTATCACTCTAAAATTAGAATTAATAGTATAATTATTTTTTTCAACTTCTCCTTTTTATTCATTTATTCTGTTTAAATGTTATCACTCTAATTTTGAAAGCATAATATTATTATTCTTTAGAGTGAATTGATAAAAATTAAAATTATAATTTAAATAGAATAAACTGATAAAATAAAAGATTTAAACAGTAATTATATTTTTAATTTTAATTCTAAAAATAAATTTATAATTTAAAGAGAACACAACAACAACGGTAAAGTAATTCACTATGCTTGCTATTGATTTGGGAGTTGTATAAGAATAGAGAGGGACTTATGAGCTTGAACGAAGAAAATCTTGTGATTTCATAATTCTTCAATAACAAAAAAAAAAAACTGAAACTTAATTATTCAAGAACACTCGATTATGTTTTAAAGGAATTTATACACTGTTCATGATTGCAAATTAATCAATGAAATTCGGGCACCCAATTGTTTTTTTAATCTTCTACTATGCAATTTTAATATATATATATTTTACATAGTACTTAGTGGATGGTTAGTATGCAGTGATGGTTGAGGAGCCTAAGCTTCCATTCCTAATCTTATGACTGGTACAAAAAAGTAATCAAGAATGATCATTATGCAAGAATCATTAAAGTCATGAATATATGATTAATCATTTATTATTCCACCACCATTGATATTAACTATTTCTAATTATCATGAATGAAATTTATTTTAATTTTTGTAAAAATAATTGTTATTTAGTTTTTAGAAATAACAAATTAAATTTATTTTTGAAAATTTCATGCGGGCTAGGTCGAGTTGGGCTGACCTGGCCGATCTTGGTCTATTGGGTCAAATGAAGAAAATCGATTAATATAATTTGTAAGTAGTTTTTTTTTCACAACCAACGAATAATGATAGTAACAAAAATTATTTTTTATGACTAATGATATTCGGTTCGAAAGGTTCACCAATATGTTTGAATATAATTTTAATCTGCCGAGCTTCGAATAATTTGCGAACTTATATATGAACTACTTTATGAACATGTCAAATTAATATAAAATAAATATTATAATAAATAATTTTAATAAATAAGTTTTTTAATGAGTACAAACTCGAATATTTGACGAATTCGAGTAGAGTTCGAGTTCGATTTGAATTTGCTATTAAATTGAATAATAAACGGACTAAACTTGAATTTAATTTTTATTTATTGAACTGAATACGAACTTGATTTTTAGAATTTAGACAAATTTGATATTTTTATTATAATAATGTAATCTAATTAAAAAAAATATGTTTTTCATTCATTTCCTTGAAAATACCAACCATAAGAATGGAATGAATTAGTTCCTTCATTTCCTATATTCATTCCATTACAATGTTGATTTCATTCTTACTAAATATCATTCCTACATACCAGTCATTTTCTTAAAGTTTATCTCTATTCAAATAAATTATAAAATTATTTGTAATATAGTAACCTATAAAAATAAATAAATAATACTCTCTCCGTCCACGATCTTTCTTCTCACTTTGTCATTTTGGTCCGTCCACCAAGTTTCTTCCCACTTTCTTTCTATTTTTGACAACTCTTTACTCCACTCACAACTCAACACATCATCAATAATGTGGCCCTCATTCTCCACTAACTACACACTACTCAATATATATAATCATTAATTTGGGCCCCTTATTCCACTCACTACTCTATACACTTTACACATCATCAATAAAGTGGACTTCATTCTCCACTAACTATACAACATTCAATACATTTTACCATTTACCAATTAAGTCAATACAATTTATTAAAACCCGTGTTGGGTCAAATTAAGAATAAAGATTATGAACGGAAGGAGTAATAATTACTAATTTAATTTTTAATTAATATAATCATTTGTCTTTAATGAAAAATCAACAACGGGTACGAAAAGAACTCTATTTGTACTGATAAGTACAAATGATGCACAATTTGTGCTTGCATGACAAAGGGGTGTTAAGCATGAGAATTCTTAAAATAACCTATAAGTTGTTTTGACAAATTAAATTTTTTAAGTACTTATTATAAATTGTAAAAATAAACTTTTCGAACTTATAAGTTATTTAAAAAATGAATAGTTTCACCCCAACTTATTTCAATAAAATTACATAAATAACTCTACAGTATTTTGTTAATATCAAATTTATTCCAACAAAATCACATATGAAAAGTTTAAAATGTCAAATATTTTATCATTTTATAAGAGCTTATAAGCTTATTTATCCAAACACGTTAACAACTTATTATAAGTTCTTTACGATAAGTTTAGTAAAACATCTTCAAAGACTCATTTGCACCTTTCTTCTTAAGCGATATGTATTTCCTTCCGCATGGGACGAACTGTATACATAAGACCAAGTTGTTCAGTTTATACTAAGGAAAACATAGTAAAATCGACTATTATTATAGGATAAAATTAAGTTAATGACTATTATTGAATATTTACTATCTTATGTTACTTTTGACTTTGCCTCCAATTATTTTTTAATATTCTATGCTAGGTTGATAAATTGAAAATTAATATTGTAATATTTTTTAATTTTTATATTATAAATAAATATGATTAAGACCTAAATAATTATATACTCCATTCGTTTTAATAATAAATATCCATTTGTTTTTTTACGGAAAACTTAATATGTATTACACGAAAACAAATAAACACCATATATATTAATTTTTTGCCCAAAAAAATGGATCGTTATTAACAAATGTCTTGAAAAGAAAGATGAGTCATTATTATTGAAATAAATGGAGTATAATTTAATAATACAAATGGAGTACAATTTAGAGAGTTTGTGTGTATTAAATGTGCATGTTGTTGGTCCACGAGTAAATTTATCTCTAGTCAATTTCTATCTAACTAAAAAAAATCAAGCAGGTGATAATTTTTTATACTGGGATGGATCTCAGCCTGAAATTGTTGTTACTGAGCCAGAGTTGATCAAAGAGATCCTCATGAACAAAGAAGGTATCTTTCCCAAATCTAAACAAAAAAGTTACTTCAAAAAACTGTTTGGAGATGGACTTCCTGTGGCAGAAGGTGAAAATTGGTTTAGGAAAAGGAAATTGGCTAATCATGCTTTTCATGGACACTGCCTCAAGGTAATCTTTAATTAACTTATATATTTTTGATCATCATCATTCAATAAAATACAAGTCCACAATGTGTCTATTTTTAGGATATGTTAGCAGCAATGAGTGCTTCTGTTGAAGCCATGCTTGAGAATTGGAGGAGTGATCAACGCAAAGAAATCGAGGTCTGCAGCGAATTCCGACTTCTTAGTTCAGATGTGATTTCTAGGACAGCTTTCGGAAGTGGCTACTTGGAAGGGAAGAGAATATTTGACTTGTTGTCAAAGCTTAGTGTCTTGATTTCTAAATATATGCTTAAGATCAGATTTTTTGGCCTTGGGTATGTTGCATATATATATATATATATGCATAGAAGCTTCAATGCACTTTATCTTGTTTGCAATCTAAACTGAGCATGTGCCACCTTGTTGTAATTGCAGAAACCTTTCAAGAACGCGAGATGACATCGAAGCAGACAAAATCGAGCAGTTGCTTAATGATTCTGTGTGATGGAAATGGTGAGAAGGAGACAAGAGAAAGTGACAAGTGGCGAAGCTGAGAGTTTGGGGAATGATTATCTAGGATCACTTATAAAATCTCAACACGACGTTGATCCAAAGAACCGAATATCAGTAGTCGACATAATTGATGAATGCAAGACCTTTTATTTAGTTGGACATGAAACAGTATTCAGCTTACTATCATGGGCCACTTTTCTCCTCTCAATCCACACAGAGTGGCAAGACAAAGCTAGAGAGGAGGTTTTCCGCCTCTTTGGTAAACAAAATCCCAATCCAGAAGGCCTTGCCAAATTAAAGACTATCTTCAATATCCTGGTCTGGTGTGAATTAAATCTGAATATGTATCTGATTTTCGTGTCGAGGTTCAGGTTAACATGATACTATACGAAACATTGAGGCTATACAGCCCTGCCACTTTTATTACAAGACGAACAAGGAGCAAAGTGAAGTTGGGAAAATACGAGTTTCCAGCAAACGTGAAAGTGACTATTCCGCTTCTAGCCATCCACCGGAATGCCGAGATATGGGGGAGAGATGCTCACATGTTTAAGCCTGAAAGGTTTGATGAAGGGTTGGCTAAGGCTGCAGTGAATGGCAACGCTGTGGGATTCTTGGCTTTTGGATATGGAGCGCGAATGTGTGTAGGACTCAACTTTTCCATTAGTGAGGCAAGATAGCGCTTTCAATGATACTTCAACGCTATAAGCTCACACTTTCGTCCAACTATGTTCACTCACCTTTAATGCTACTTGTTGTTGTGCCTCAGCATGGAGTTAAGGTCTTGCTTCAGCCACTCTAGCTAAAAAGTAAGAGTCCATGGTTAGAATAAGAATCAGAATCAGTCAGCTGATGCATTTCTAGCTTGAATCTGTTTTGTGAATTAATGTGGTAGATAAGCTAGAATATTGCTAGCATTATATATAAGAGTCGTCGTTATTATAATCCACCCAAGTTGAGTTGGGTTGGAATATTTCGATTCTAAATAGTACTCCTCCTTTAGCTAATTGGGCATATGCTTCTTATCTATCATATATTTTATCATTTCAAACCATATATACATGCCACATCTTATCAAGATGATACAATAATGATAATTCATGTATCATGCATGATTCACGATTGACTCATTTAACATTTTATAAATATAA
>JAPKLX010000004.1:801626-822629 GCA_026898415.1 Leonotis leonurus
CCGCCTGGCTAGCGAGCGCTGGCGTCTAGCGCTCGCTAGGCCCCAGCGCTGGATGAGAAAAGGCTGAGGAGGGGTAGCGCTCGCTAGGGGGTAGCGAGCGCTACCCTACTGTTCTGTCTGAGTAGCAGCGGTCGCTAGGGGCTAGCGCTCGCTAGCCCCAAGCTCTGTCCTTCCACAGCTCTGAGGGTCAGCGGGCGCTGGGCCTAGCGCTCGCTAGGCCCCCGCTCTGTTCCTTCTCGCGTGAAAACTCTTTTCTTTCTTCCTTTTTCGTCTTTTCGTCTCGTTTCTCCTCTCGAGCCTTGTTAGCTCTTAATGTCAATCTTTCACCTACAAAGTAGCAAATAACAGACCCAAGCATCAACTTGATCGACAATATCAACCAATACTAATCCAAATTACGAGAGAAAAGAGACCAAACATGTATAAAACATATATATCCCTCAGCCAAGAAATAGAACAAAACAAGTCAGTACTTGACTAAAACTAAAAAAAATCAGAACTTGAAACTCTTAACTAAACTGAAGTTCTTTCAATTTCACAACTTAGATGCAGAATGAAAATATGGTTTAACCATTTGTTTAAAACGAATCTTTGAAAGAAAACTTAATCATACAGAAATTCTAAAGTCTGGATCCCAAAATCGAAAGAAGAGACTGTTAAGTTCTGAAACCAAAACAGTGAAGGGGAAAGGAATATACATCATATAAATCCAAAAGTACAAGAACAAAACTAAAAGATTACCTTTAAGGGAAAAAGCCTAGGGATTTCAGCCTAGAGAACTCAGGCGAGTATTTCTCCGACGAAATAGCAGAGGCTGAAGAGAAGAGAAACACCGAGAGTTAAAGAATTAAAGAAGTATGTAGAAAATTTCAGGAAATTCATTAAAATCAAACATGCAAGAACAAATTCTCGAAACCTAAAAGAAATACAGAAATTTGGGGAATTTATAAAGCTGAAATTGGATTTTTGAAAGCTAGGAATAAAAAAAAAAAAAAGGGAAGTAGAAAATCCTACCTTGAAGTCGCTGGAGAGAAGATTTCGCCGTTGCAGCGACCAAGAGAGAGCGAGCAGCAGCCGAAGAGATTGAGAAGAGAAACAGGGAGAGGAGCAGAGATGAGAGAATCGTCTGCGAAGGAGAGGAACGACGAAATAGCAGAGGCGAGGAAGAAGGAAAAGTCGGGTGAAGTAATTTAGGGATGGAAGTGTTAGTCGAGAATGAAAGAAACATGGGCTAGGAATAAAATCAAATGGGCTGTAGATAATTGAACGAACGGGCCGGTAACAATCTTGATGGGCTAAGATACATAATATTATTATTGGGCTGAATTTTGTAATGGGCTAGGCTAGTAATCAAATTTAGTCTGGGCCCAGATTCAAAAATAGAGATCGGACAGAAATTTAATAAACGGGCTGGGCTCCCGAATAAAAAGTCTAATCGGACTACAAAACATATAATTTGACGAACCTTTTATATTCGATTCAAAACATGGGCCTCAATAAAATAATTAGAACAAACTAAGATTAAATTCTTAAGAATCTACTTGAATTATTAAATCTTAGAATTTAGAGGTAAAATGGTTGAGTAAGTTTTCCTCGATCGATTAAACCCAAATAATTAAGTTAAACCAAGCTATAGATAAGAAACGAGTTTTGTAGCCAATTTCCAATAATACTCTTAATAATAATTAAATTATTTCGAGTAAGTATCTCGACTAATTATAGTACCTAAATTGGATAGAACGACTTAGAGAATATTATTGAGAAATTCGATAATTCGATTTCTGTTGAAACTCTTCAATAATGAGTTGGATTAACTACTGGAAACTCAATTCTAAATTGAGTAATTATTAAGATAAATTATGGAATAATAGCATATTATTTCATTTTGATTAGATAAGACAATTAATACTCACGGAGAGTATTTTCCTCTTAATTGCGATTAAGGATCAGCGAAAGGGAACCCCAGTCGATCTAAATCAGCATTTCGTTAGACGAAGAAGCATATCAGGTAGGCTTTCTTTTACCCAAATAAAATCGCATGCGTTGTACCAAAGTATGATTTTCATTTAGAATGCTAGAATTTTAAAATGTTATGAAGTATTGCATTGTCGAAAATTTTGTATTTTGGTATGATGCGTATCTGTTGGACAATTAATCGATTTCGGGCCTTTAAAGATTTATATCTTAAGGCTAGTGTACACCAGAACTGTGAGTCATCTTAGCGGGTTGGCCGGTTCAGTGTTCGCGGAAAGTGGCCACTTTCCCGACACACAGAATTATAGATATGTTTGATTACTCCAGAACTTAGACTAGCCAGTCGACTTTTAAGATCACAAGAATTTTAGTGAACATAGGTTCTTTAGTGACAAAATCCCTATGTTGCACTGTATTACGGCAATTGCAAATATATCAGTACGAATGTGATTTCGGCATGTGTTTACTGAGTACTTTTGTACTCAGCCCTGCATATATTTATAAATGTGCAGGTTAAGTCATGATGACACAGGGGAAAGCTCAGCGGTGGTTTTTGTCGAACTTTAAATGTTTTTACTCTTGGTGGTTTATATGTCGTCATACATGTAAATCTAGATATTGATCCAGTTTCCGCTGCAAGACTTTTGTGTTAGATCCAAGAACTTATTAGTTATCTATCTTGACTTCGAACTATGTATCTCAGACTTGTACTCGTTCACGGTGTTTTCTTGATGTTATTTTAAATCCCTGATGACTTCGGATGTTAAGTTTTTCGTTGATGTATTGGACTTCGGTCCCACAACTCTATCAAAATCTTCCTCTTTGATGTACGGTTCACGTTATATCCATAACACAACGTTTTCGTTGCGTTTCGCTATCCGTTTTTCCTGTTAGTCACGTTTTCCTCGATTTTACTTAGAGAAGTGAAATGGGGACGTGACAAGTATACTATTAGTATGATGTAAAGTTATTAGCATATGTATAATTGTATATATATACTCCGTATATGATTACTTAAGAAAATATAAATCATATTACTATTCATTAGTAATATGATTCATTACTATATTATATATAGTGTATGGTTAATATGTGATTTTTTGTGATGATGTGGTGTTAGCTATTTGCATATGACAAATGAAGTACTACGTACTAATTTACTAATAGTAATCATTACTAACAATTTGCAAGAAACTTCAAATTTGAAATTGTTATACAATATAGTCATGAAAGTATTATTTCTTGGAAATAAGGAAAGAATAAATAAAATAATAGTAGTAAAGTCACATATAAAATTAATATATACGTAACATATAGTGATATACATAGAAGTTTTGTATTTATATATATATGAACTATAATTTATTAATATATTAAATATATTACAAATGATTCTTATCGTTATCAAGCTCACAGAAGACTGAGGATGACAAGAGAAACAATCCCTGAGATTGGCCTGTCCCCGTTCCCCAATCCCAATGGACAAACCCCCGGCCCCCTCCAAGCAAGGATAAAAGCTTATACCCACCACCTGACAGAGATTCATTCAGCTAGCCGGATGGATGTTTTCACCAATCAATAAGAAAGAATGGATAGCCTTTCAACAAGGGATTCCTCTTCTTTCTTTAGTTTAGGGGAAGGTAAAGGGTGGTTGTATCCAAATATAGGGAAAGACTCGGATAGGATTGTGCGTGTCGGGCCCTTCGGGTGTCATATTTTGGCTGAGTTTACCGTACCTCCGGGGCAAACCTATCCTTGACCTATTGAGGAAGACGGAAAGCAAGAACACGACGACTGGCATCGTATATAAGTTGAAGAGCCAATTTAGGAAGTCAAACTTTTAACGATCTTTTTACGAATGTTTTAGTGCTAAAGTTTTCGACAATTCTTTGAAAATTTTTTGTTTCAGGTTTACGCGCTTCTTCTGAACTGACAAAGGTCCGACAAGCGGGATACTTCAGGAAGCTGCAAAGGATTCAATCAGAGTAGAGGAATGGTTTCCTCGTCTGGCTCAGGCCTAGAAGAATGCGGGTTCAATTACCGCCTCCGACAACGAACACACCTCTGTTACTCTTTAAGAGGCATCCGAAATCAAAGTCAAGGCGAAAGAGACTCTCCACTGAAGGAAGTATGAAAGGCAAAGTCTTTGCCCTCAGATTCTGATCTTGGATATACCGATCGATCCACAGGATAGGTCGAAGGTCAACACGGGACTTCGCCTCCTTGAGCGCCTTTTGGCAAAGCCAAGTCAATTTCGGGCCACCAAACCCTGCACTTTACTTTCAAAAGAAGAGATATGAGATCAAGCTTTGAAGATGGTAGCTGAAAGAAAGCTGTTCGTGAAGGTCAGGCCAGAAAATTTTGCATCAAAGTAAAAAAAGACTTTTCGAGGCCCCAAGACCCCGTTCCATTGCCTGGTTTGGTAGCTGGATTCTAGGTTTGGCAAGGGCTTTTCGAACTAATCCGAAGGGTTCTTTGAGCTACTCGCGGTTTGTCGTACTTAGCCCACAGCCGAGTTTCCGCCGGTCTCGGAAGAACTGTTTCCAAATGAATTTCAATTTCCTTTCCAGGCTAAAAATCTTTGGTTGTCAGCTCAGGAACATCGCGGGACGAAATCCGACAGCCAATTGCTAGCTCTGAATAACCAGCTCAGCAATAAGTCCGTGAAGAGCTGACAACTAACCATGTCGACCCAAACATTGTTTTAAATGAGAAAAAGTCGGGTCCATGTTCACGGAGACTACTCCAGATAGAGGTGGAATAGAATAACCCGGTTGAAGCATAATGATTATACATCTGTAATGCATTGTATGTCCCATAATGGGTCCCATTCTTCTACTCTTTTCCGGAAGTCGATGACTATTCATAGCTATTACCTTGACACCAAAGAAGAGTTCGACCCAATGCTTTAGTTATGTCCTAGTTGATCCTGATTCGACGTTTGGTGAAGTCGAAAATATCGAAATCTCGTAAGAGAAATCGAAATAGCGAAATAGTGAGTGACCGAGGGATAGGCCGGCATTCGACTTCCCAAGATTAGGATGGAAGTAAATACTGGACTTCTCGCCCACCAAAAAGCAGATGGGCTTCTAGTATACCTACTCTCATGGAAGAAGGGCGTAGCTACGTCTCGCAATTCCCGGAGGAATGAGAAAGTCTGACGAATGCCGTAAATAAATCAACCCATTTTGTAATATGTATGGACCCAAAAATAGTTAAAATCGGACCAACAGATATTAAATTATCAAAATAGTAGCCCAAATCATATAATTACTCATGCCACATTAATTCCTCATACCAATTTAATAACTAACGTAAATTCTAACCCTAAATCATAATTCTTCAGCCTCTCTCTCTCAGCCCCCTCTATCGGCAATGGATTTGTTTATCTATTTCTCCTCTATTCTCCTCTATTGGTCCCTCTGAGCCTCGTCGCCCTCTCGACACTCTTCTCCTCTCGTCACCCTCTGCATCCGCATCCCTAGGGGGTCGTGGAGTAGGGACGTGGCAACGGGGGTTTTAAGGTGGCACTACGGCAGAGATGATTGTCTCCGACAGCGAGCTGTAATGCCCCGTTATTTTAATCTCATTTTAATTCGTGAATTACTCGAATTAGATGATCAAGATGTTAAGGTTAATTCGTAAGTAACTTGGTGTTATAAAAAAAAAAGAGAACGTGCACGGGATTAGAGTTATTTGGACCGAATTCAATTCGATATTATCAATTAGTTGAATGTATTGCCTTATAGATATTTGCATTAAGTAGTACAACATAAGTGTAAAATGCGTTGGAAGAATAATAACAGGTAAAAGTGTAAGGTCTTATGGAAATTTTCCAGGTTATGAGAAAGTGAGTCTTGAAATGCAACCACAACATAATTTAAGATTTATTAAGAGATATATATACAGGTGCACAAAAATATTAGTAGGAAGACACATATTAGATTAAAGCTTCAACCTTTTTATTTAATGGGCGTATGCTTAGATACGTAAAGTCAACTCCTCATATTATAAAATTTCGCATAAGAAAAGTGCTATATGTAGCCCTAGTCTATGAGGAGTGCTTACAAAAATCAGATAGAGATTCGTATAAGACAGGACCCCAAGTCCAATGACAAAATCTGGAAGAGGGAAAGAAAAGTAAAGCTACACACTCTACCCAAGACTCTAGTAAAACAAAAGTTTGCAAATGACTTTCTAATTACATAACAAAACAAAAGGAAACCTTAAAAGTACAATTCTAATTGATGAAAAAAAGAAGAAGAAGAGAATTGCTAACTATGCAGCTCCTCGGCAGACATCTCTAGGGTGGAAGAAGCCCTCCCTGCCACATTGCTGACATGCAACATAAAACAAAAATGGTGACATATTCAAGCTGCAACAAATCTTCCCCTTTAGGTAATAGGTCAAGACATAACCCAAAAGGAGAAGGATAATTCTAGTAAAAACTGAGAAAAGAGGAGCTCGAGGACACTGCCCTCTTTCCCTCACCATGCAGATCACACAAGGAATAAGAACGGATGATACAAATCACACATCATCTTAAGAAAAAAACTTAACCCACTACCTTAGCCAAGCTTCCACTATAAATACCAACCATACTTCTGCCTAAGAAGGATTTCAGCAACAAACAACACTTAGAAAAGAAAAGCTTAGAGAGAAAATCTTAGAAAGGACAAAAGGAGGAGAAGCCCTGCCCTACCAAGTAGTTTACAACAAGTTATGCCCAGACAAGTTGTTTAAGTTAGAACAGTTAGAAAGAAGCAAGGAGGGGATGGAGAAGACTTGACCAGATTCAAGACCATTTACCACTGCCCTCCAGGTAATCAAGACTAAAACCTTAACCATTTACAGTGTATGTTTTATCCAATTTTTGGTCTAGTTTCTCTCGCATACTAGGTTTATAATATTAATTTTGTCGTTCGATTTGATGCTTTGACTTTTTATATGTGACATTATAGGTAAAGATCGACAAAACAGAGTTAACAAGGCTCGAGAAGAGAAATGAGACAAAAAGAGCACAAAAGAGGAGAAATTGCACCTAAGGCCGAGCGCGGGGGTAGCAAGCGCTACCCCCTAGCTAGCGTTGTCTGGAGCGGACAGAGAGGGGCTAGCAACCGCTACCCCCCTAGCGGCCGCTTCCCCCTGCGATTGTTTTCTTAATTATCGCCTAGATAATTCGTTTTCTTATCTCTTTAATTTCACTCGCATAGGTAATTAATTAATTTAGTTAATAATCATTCAAACTCCAATTATTTAATTGCTTTCTTTGTTTTACAACGTAGATGAAGGCCTGTTTAGCTTTCCTTGAGAATACGACTAGGGTTAACTTATTAATCTATAATGATATCATTCTCTTGCGAATAACTTAAGTAAAATAAGTTAAAACAGTGTTATAAACTTGTAGAACTCAGTCAGTTAATCCTTCTCAGTAAGCTCAAATTAAAACTCTCATGCTTTAAGTTCACAGTATTTAGCTTTAAGTTCAACTCCCTAGTCACTTTAACAAATATAATACTCCTCTTTACTGAACGCCCCATGCATAAAGTCAAAAATTCAAGAAAAACATCACTTAAACACCAACATGTTATAAAAATTAAGGACTAAAACTTAAGCAGACATTAGTCCTAAAAAAAAAGATAGATAGAAATGTAAATTAGACTGTAAGAAGAATGTAATGGAGATTTAAATTAAGTACTGAAATTTGTGAAAAAAAATTTCATTCTCACCGGACAGATTCGGAGTCATGAATCTGCTACAACTCCTCTTCCTTCAAAACATATATCAGCCAGTCAGAACCTTTAATCAAGAACTCTTACTAAACCAAAAAGATTTAAGCTTTTATCCATCTCCCTCCACCAAACAAAAGCTTATAAAGATATAAAGAAGCAAACTTATCTGATGAATACCAATGCCCCACCAATGAGCCGTCCTCCGGGCTCTCATAACAG
Source organism: Leonotis leonurus (assembly GCA_026898415.1). Classification (NCBI taxonomy): domain Eukaryota; kingdom Viridiplantae; phylum Streptophyta; class Magnoliopsida; order Lamiales; family Lamiaceae; genus Leonotis; species Leonotis leonurus. The sequence continues at coordinate 809,552 of JAPKLX010000004.1, forward strand.
GGCCAATTCACCTGTCCAGACGGCCAGAACTCCACCGGAGTTAAAACCGAATCACCCAGCCTCAACTCGTTCCATTCCCTCGGAAACAAAATAGGTAAATCAAATCAATACCAATGGAGGTAAATCAACAATTGAAATAACTAAGTTATTCAATAATATTATTTACAATTATAAAAATAAAAATATGTGGTTCATACTTGTGACACGAATTTAGTTATTTTTATGTTTTTTTAGTATTATTGTCACGTTAAAATATGTTTATATAATTTGACAATTTCAAACTAAATGTATATTTTATCTTTATATTTAAGTTATGGATTTATGCGCATATTATTTGAAAAGGAAATATATACTGTCTTAGTCGACAATATATAATCTTGCATATGTGTGCGTTTGTTTTCTATCCATCTAAAACGTTTGTCTTCATAAATGTGTATTGTTTTTCATTTTCACCATATAATCTTTCCTTATTTTCATCAAATGAGTAATACTATTAATATTGTCAAGTTGTCAAGTATAAAATGAGGAAGGAAAATAAATGATAAAAAAGAAGAAGTTGAAAGACCATTATCTCATTGTATTCATTCTCACAACATAGTTCATTATTACATAAACTTTTCCTATTTCGATAATAAGCTTAAATTTATCAATATCTCTACGTTGTATTGTTGCATGAACTTTGTCTCCCTATAAAATAATATATTATTAGCAAAAAATTATAGAAATTTCATATATTAAAATATAATATAAATGATTGTAACCTGAAACTTAAAAACCCTTATTAAATTTAAATAGCATCATTACATTTGATTTTTAAAAATTATTTAAATTAATTTTTAATATTTTTTATGTTTCTATGTGTGTTTTATTAAAAAAATTTAATTATTAAAAAAATATTTTTATATATTTACATTCCTAGTGAATTTGTATTAAAGTAGATTTATTTATTTAAGTCGTATATATAATATAATATAATTATTAAAAGGTCTATTTTTTAAATATTTTTTATGTCTCCCTAATAAAAATCTTATTTTCTATAAAATGGTTACATTTGTAGAAATCTATAACTAAAATTATATAATCTTATTTTATGACAATCGTATATAAAGTGAAATATTTTAAATATTTTATCTGATTACGTGTTATGATAACATGATTTGGTAATCATGTTTTGGAAGCAAAAATATTTGCGTGATATAATGTAGAAGAAAATGTATTAATTTCTTGGATGTCACTTACACCAACAAATTCACGTTTGTTATTCATACTTCAACGACGTCAATTTTCATTTGTTGTTTCTTATGTAATGACTATAAACAAAAGTGAATATCAATATCTTTCACATGCTGATTTGTTTTTTATCTGAATATGTATCTACTCAATGTCAATTATATATTGATATTTATATAGTGCATAGTCATAGTGATTTGAAAATATTAATATATAAAATGATGGTAATAATATGAAAACTTAGTGCTTTTTAACATGTAATTATTAGTGTTTTTTTTATATATTTATATAAAAAACTTATTGTTCCATCTAATATTTATATATATCCATATTTCACTCATTAATTTTTTATATTTATTTTTATTTAGAAAATTTTGATTTTCTCCTTCTCTATCAAATACGTATCTTTTTAAGTGCTACTATTTTTTTGGAGGTGTATGTTGTCAAACTAGGGGTGAGGAAATTGGTAACATCAAATATTAGGGTATCAGTTCTAGTTAGAATTTAAAATATATAAATCCATAATTTGTAATTTCGTGGTTTGGATGTGTATTTTCAAATATATGACTGTCTAAGTATGTCTGAATTAGTTAAATATTTTTTAAGTTCTTAATTTTGTTTGAGTAATTAGAAAACTCAAAACATAGAATAATAAATGAAAACTAAAGAATATATATTTTAAGTGTTGGTTTCATTTGTTACTAACTATAACAGAACCAGTTTCTCGAATAATCAATCACCAATCAGATTTTAAACCACTTTTTATAATTTCGTTATTTTCAATTTGGATATATGAATGTCCGAAACCAAACCGATTATCAACCCTGCATATGACTCCAACTTAGGAAAATCGCTTTTTTGTTATAAAATTAAAATTAAATGAATTTTTGGATTATGAAATAAACACAAAAGAGTAAGTCCAAAAATGTAATTAATACTGTATTAAACGTTCTATAAATTTTATAAATTTATTAAAAATTATATATTTATCAAATGTAATTACATTTAAAATATGAAAATTAAGAAAAAAAAATGACAAGGGCATATAATAATTTATTATAATACTTTTTATAAATTTTATAATATTATTAGACATTATATAAGTTTTGAACTATTTTTGAGTGAAAATTTACATTTTTTGTCAAAAACATTATATCTAAAATCCATTTAATATTACGTATTAATTGAATAAATTTATTTAATAGACTTCTATTCGTTCCTAAATACTATCTCACTGACTCGTTTGTTAATAAACACGTTACACTCGTAATTACAACTAATTGTTATTATTTCAAACATGTTGAAATTCACTCATTTCATTTGCACAGATTATTAAACTTTCTCTTTTAGATGGAGAACGTATCCTTCGTGATCAACGTGACCGAGAAAAACAAGAGGAGAGACAAGTCCGTAGACAAAAGTATTGCCATGGAGATTCGAGTGGCTCGGGTTGAGGGAATCATGGACGAGCATAGAGAATTCCTCGAGGAGGTGGTCGAGAGGGTAAAGACAATCGAGGAGATGATTCATGAACGAGGAGTTCGAGAATAGATTGTTGGGAACGCTTAACGAGATGAACCGAAACATGCGAGAGAAGTTGCGTGCGATGGTTCGAGAAGAAGTAAGCTCGGCGCTTGCGGGCATCATGGCTTGGTTGGAGGCCATGGAAGGGAGGACGACCTTATTCGAGCAGGCCATGGCTAACGGGGATAGGTGAGGTGTGGCACCTCACCGAATCGACATTCCCAAACCGGTGGTTTTCAAATGATCGAGGAATGCTCGAGAGGTGGATGACTTCCTATGGAGCATGGAGCGATACTTTGGTGCCACCAACATTAGAGACGACAGCACCAAGTTGCAAGTGGACCCGTCTTACTTAGTAGACGTGGCATTGCTATGGTGGAGACGGCGGGAGATGGATATAGAACGAGGCACATGTCGGATGGCGACGTGGGACGACTTCAAGGCCGAGTTAAAGATGCAATTCTAATCGGAAAATATGGAATTTATGGCTCGGTCGAGGCTCAATCAACTCACGCACTCGACGATAATAAAGGAGTGCGTCAGGGTGTTCCAAGAGATCATGCTCGAATTGCCAAGTATTACGGACCAAGAGGCATAGTTTGTGTTTATCAACGGACTCAAGCCATGGGAAAAGCTTGAGGTACAACAAATGGATGCTCGGAATGTGTTGGAAGTCATCGCGGTGGCCAAACAGTTAGTGGACTTGAAGATGTCAAAGCATAAGTTCTAGTCCGAAGATGACGAGGAAAAAGGTTGGGGAAACGATCTACCTAGGACGGGAATGATAAGCTAAGGCTCGGAAAAATAAGCGGATGAGACGGTTAAGCCTAAAGCGTGCTATATATGTAGTGCCACTAACTATTTGAAGTTCCAATGTCCATTTCGAGGGACGAAGGTGGCCACGGTCCAGGGGTCGAAGGAGTCGTGCTTGAATGTGGATAATCCAACCGTGGGATCCTTGCGACTAATAAGTGCGCTAAAGGTCTGGGGAGTCGAAGGTTAAGTCTTTGGTGGATACGGGTGCTACACATAACTTCATGCGTGAAGTGTGGCCAAGACGTTGGGAGTGATGGTTGTCTCAACCAAAGATCGGTCAAATTTGTGAACACTACAGCTAAACCCGTGGTCGGGGATCCAAGAGACGTGCAGGTACAAATTGGAGATTGGCATGGAGCGGTCTCCTTCATAGTGGTACCCATGGACGACTTTGATGTTGTGCTCGGCTTGCAATGCTTCGACAAGGTACGAGCACTCATTGTTACATACTCGAATTCTCTAATACTTTGTGATAGAAGAAAACGAGTACCATTACGACGGAGAGAGAGGTCAAGAGATCGGGGGCCCTATCCGCCGTGAAATTCAAGGGGAGGCCTTAGTGGCGAAGCAAGAAATTTAGTTCAGAGGGGGGCTAATTAATTATTTTAATGTATACATTTTTTTGTGAATGATATAGATTAAAATTACAAAAACACCTCTGCAGAGGGGGCATTGCCCCCCTCTGCCCCCTAGCTAGCTTCGTCCCTGGGAGGCCTGAACGTTGTGAAGTGGTCTTCAAGCGACTCAAGGCCACGGTGACGGAGGAGGAGCCGGTAAACGATATACCGGACCACACAAAAGAGCACGAAGAGCCGACGGATGAATTAGACGAGAAACGAGATTTCAAGAAGGCGGAGGATGACTACATGCTGAGGGTGAAGGATCATGTAGGCAAAGTTCAAAGTGGAAAGTGAAGTTTTTCGCGGTTAGTCCAGCCGAGACTGACATCAAGAATGACACGGGAAGGCTTCAACAAAGGAATGGTGGCACGCAGCACCGTGTAGGATAAGAAGGAGAGCAAGAGTCGGTGGACACAGGACAAGTAGCTCTCCACCAAAGGAGATCGGTTGTTCATGCTAAGGGGGGGAGTCACTTCCCCAAATGGTGCATACGAAGACACGATGGACCAGATCAAGGGGTACCAAGAAAGGGTCGCACCGATGACGGCCTCGACCTAGGTGGGGGAGAATGTGACATCCTGCAAGTACAAGTACTCCCCATCCCGACTCGGCGAGGCTACATATAAACCTTCTAGAATTTACTTGATGACTGTTGGATAAGGTAGAAGGTTCTAGAATTATATAGAAGCTTGTAGATAATAGACTTGTAGTAGTAGTATGTAGAATGTCCTAGAAGCTTGTGAATGGATAAGGATTCTTCCACTTGTATATATAGGCCTCTTGGCCATTCATCTTTAATCATTCAAGGACTAAAGTAATAGAGTTCTCAAACACTCTCTACCATTCTTATCTCATTTTACAAATGTCTTGGTAGAAAGAAGGTTGCTTAGCTAGTGTTGGGGTGAATATTCACTCATTTCATTTCCGCAGATTATTAAAAAGAAAAAAAAGATTAATACATAATTTCACATATTGATATATATATATATATATATTATATACATATGTATTTAACAAAATAAAAAAAAGAATTACAAACCAATTTGTATATACAAAATATAATTTACTACATATCAAAATCTTATAACGTGATCAAGCCGACGTACTATATGCTCGCTACTAGATATGAACATACAGTCACTATCGTGATCTGTTACTAAACTTACTACTCCGTCTATCTCATTTTCATTGGTCACTTCTACTCGTCGTTATTAATAATGTGGTCTCTGGTATTATTCCTAGTATAGGTTTCATTTTTAGTTTTAGACTTCACATTTCTCTCATCTTCTACGAGTTTTGCTTTTAGTTCGTTAATTTGCATTTTATTAAGTTTGCTGAGAATGAAACAAAATTTTATTAAACAAACTACTTCCTCATTGTTCTGAATTGCGGCTAGCATCAGAATTAATATCCAAGGCTCCTTCATGTGGTTGACCTCAACCAGTCATAGTTAATGCTTATTTTGCCTCGAGAACATAGAAAACTAAGAGTGATAACACTCAATAACAAAAAAAAACACCCAATAACTATTTATTACACGAAAATTAATAAACATTCCATGCATTAATAAATAGTCTGCCCAAATTTACTCGAAATTTTTTGAACTTAAAAATATAATATTCAATCCAATATTTTATGAGTTGGCGGACAGATATATATTACTTGTCCGTATAACGTACTATTTATTTAATTTAACAAGTGTAAAATAAATATTTTTACTTATAAAACTTATTGAGATATAATATTTTAATTATGATGAGGTTAGATTTCTAATATTTTAATTAAAAATTAAATAAAAATATATATATTACTTATAATGGACGGACTTTTTTAATTTAAATTATAACTTTTTTAATTTAAATTATAATGGACGGATTTTATGTTCTAATTTTAATTTTATCTTTATTCGAAACTCTTTACATTTTTAGCTTTTTTACGGAATAATTAGGGGTAAAAGAAAGTAAACATTTTTACTATCTTAATATGTTATATTTAGGAGCATATGATAAGACATCGATAGTTTTGAAAGAGGATGAAGTAATTAATTAATTGCTTTTATATAGTTAATTAAGATTTCTGGTTACCACATAACACACTTGAATTTGGAATTAAAATTTGGTTTAATATTGTTAGTTAAAGGATAGTAGTTTTTAAACTTCCCTATTAATTAAGTAAAATTGACAACTCAAATAAGTTATAAACTTTCTAATGGAAATTAAATGAGTTTATCTGAGCATTGCACAAAGATTTGAATAGGGGTGTCTATTCGGGAATCGGGTATCGGGTATTTCGGGTAATACCCGATACCCGATCGGGTTCGGGTACCCGAATACCCGATTTTTGGATTTTCGGGTCGGGGTCGGGTATTGATATTCTAGGGTTTTCAGGTTCGGGTAATACCCGAAACCCGAATTTATTTATTTATTATTATTATTTATATAATATTATATTTTTAATTTATAATTTAAAATATTTTAATACTCTAAATATTTGAATTTTTTAAAATTACCCGATAATATTCGATAAATACCCGAAAATAAGAATTTTTTTAATTAAATCGGGTAATTTCGGGTACCCGAATACCCTACCCGAAAAACCCAATTTGGATTCGGGTATGAAAAAATTAGGGTTTTCGGGTTCGGGTACCCGAAAATTTCGGGTAGGGTACCCGACCCGACCCGAATAGACACCCCTAGATTTGAATGGAATATACAAAAAGAAATGTTTTTCAGCCTCTTCATATTTTGATACCTTTTTCATTGAAATTGCATTAATTAAGGAAGATAAAATAAAAAAATATCATTGCTTTCTACATGCAGATTTTGGGTCATTGAAGGCATAAATATAGATGAATTTAATATTGTAAATAGCTATTGCATATCAATTTTGATGGTATAGACGGGATTTTTTTGTATAAATAGTTTTACTTTTATGTATCTGTAGATTCTAAATTTAATTATTCTAGTAATTAATACTTTCTTTATTTTTTTTTAAAGTGTTCTATTTCACTAAATTTTCTATTTTTAAGTGTTCTATTTTAAAAATTTAGAATAAAATAATCACATTCTTCCCATACCCTTTATCTATTAAATGTAGCAATATAATATTTCAAATGACAAATCAATCAATAATGATATAAATATAAATTATCTATTCTCCTTGATATTTGTAGAAAAAATGAAATAGGAGCTTATTGAAAAATAGAGGGAATATTAGACTAGGCAAGTAAGTCTTTTGCAATTATTAACAATACATTAGTCATCCTCACTACAAAAAAAATAATTTATTTAGTGACGGACTATCTAAAAAACAATTTATTTAGTAATGGAATATTTCGTCACTAAAACAAAAAATTATGTAATTAAATTTTTTTAGTAACGAATTTGTAAAGGATACATTCCGAAGTTATATTGATGATTGTTAAAAATTTTAGGAACATAATATATTCCATTACTATTTAGCAACAGAATTGTAATGGAAATTCCGTTACTAAAATGGTTTCTTTGTTAATGTGGAGAAACTGTTTAGAAACGGAATAGTAACCAAATTTTCCGTTGTTAGGTAGTAACATAATTATTTCGTAACTATCCCGTTACTAAAATTTTAAAATTTCTATTTTGCACTTGCACTTTGAAAACAGATTTGTAACGGATTATTCTGTTGTTATCTAGCAACATAATGATTTTGTGACTATTCCGTCACTAATTTTTTAAAATTACCATATTGCACTCGCATTTAAAAATGGAAAATTTCGTTACAGTTCCGTTACTAAAATTTCAAAATTACAAGAGATTTGTTCTATTTTTGTTCATATCTAGTTACCACAATTTAAATTGCTACAAAATCTGTAATAATTATATAAAATCACATTGATAATATAATCAACAGCCAAAATACCAATAATAAAGTATATAAAGGATGTTCAAATTCATCATATAATTACAATACGAACGATAAAATATATCAAAACAAATGTGGAGGTACCAAAAAGAAGTTAGCAACACTATCATGCTATCAGTGTATCATATATGCAAATCCTCTCTCCTTCCAGCCCTAACAAGATCTCCTTCCAGCCCTAAATAAGATCTCCTTCCACCACAACGTTTCCACCACAACGTTTCCCACCGCAACCCACCACCATGGTCCTCGACACCGGCAATAAGCTATCTTGGCCCCACTGCCGCAACTCCCCCTTCACCCCTCTCTCCTTTTTCCCCTCCCTCTCCTTCTCCTACCATCCCACCCACTGCTCCTCCCCCACCTACACCTCCCGCACCAAATTTAGAATATTTAGTGAGCCAAACTCGATCAAGGTTTGAGATGCTCGACCTGCAATTGTGTATGTTTAATGGAGCTTTTACTTAACAAGTTGTTCGCGTAGCTTCCGAGCTGTAAATTCAAAACGAAAGCAATTTCTGAAAAAGTAGTTTATCTTCTGTAAAATATCTTAATAATTGCTCAAATCAAAACACCTCAATAATTTCTCAAATCAAAACGAAAGCCAAATGCTCAAACCAGTTCTCACACAAAATAAAACCCAATGAACACAAAATAAAAGGAGTTGGGGCAATTATCATGAGCGAAGAAGTACTAGTACTTGAAGAAGCCGTCTAGATTCCGCAACGCGCTCTCCCTTCAATTGGCCCTCTCCCCCTCAATGGATGTCTTCTCTCCACCTAGTGAAGTTATGTCACGCCCCAATTCCTGAGGGAAGGCTCGTAAGCCGGGGTGCGACTAGGGGTGAGATTTAAGAAGCGGGGAAGAAGGGGGGGGGGGCATGTTTGACATGGAAAGAATCCTGAATAATACTTCAGACATAGTCATTCATAAATAAACGAGAAGACTCACAATGCAAATCAATGCAAAAAGCTATTCGATGTCAGAAGTTGAGGTTCACAATCCTAATTCTATCGAATAGAAGAACATAACAGAGTCATTAGAAAGTTATAGATCGACAGACGAACTATACTTAACAAAAGAATATCATAGCGGAAGCATTTCATAATAGCATTCCGACAACAACAACCACGCCTCAACTCAACCCGTCACCACTTAACCTGAAAACATTTGAAAATATTTGTGGGCTGAGTACTAGTGTACTAAGTGGGCTATGCATTTTATAAGCAGTTTTATTAAATCAAAATATTTTTATATCCATTCATGAACAACATACCTTAGGAGGTTTCAAAACGAAAAGTACTTCTAAGTATTGAAAGTGTATCAGCCTACTCTAAGTAATAAAGTTATGGAAGCTAAAGTAGAAGACACGAGATATTTTTGCGTAGGTTATATAAATCAATAACCTACACGGAAGCCTTACGGCCAAAAAGAATAATCAAAACAAATGTTGAACTGTTACAATGTTGAGCAACACAATAACAGCAACACTATCACTAAAACACTAAATGTATGTTCTTAAAATCTAAGAAACATATAGAATGAAAAACTACGAAATTAATCTGCAAAAAACGTTTGTCTACTGAATGAACGACTCTAGTATTTATAGATAGACTACATGGGCTAAGTTGGGCCTGGATCCACATATATAGCAACTGTCAGCCCATGTCTTCCACAATTCTCGCAGTCAGTTGTTCAGTTGTTGTCTCCGCATATCTGCCTGGAATTGTGGAACAACTTCAGTTGATTGTTGACTCCTGGATTTGTGGAACAAAATTCCACTAGCATGAATATCTCAACTGCATGGCTCAAGACTTGGTCTCTACTCCAGCCTACGTGTGCTGTTTCAACGCTGCCGAGTCAGCACTCCACGTGGCTGCTGAGTTGGGTGATGTGTCACCATTCCACGTCATGCTGAGTTGGAGTCCCAGTCAGCATTCATGTGAAGAAAGCAAATGTTAAAACATTTATCATTTTCATTAGTTGTGCACAGTTATGTACGTTCTAAAGTTACTCTTACTTTGGCCCCGGACCTCTTGCCACTGTCGAGCCCATTTACATACAGACTTCGGGTCGAAACCTAGAGAGTCTATTTGAGCATTTAGATTTCGGGTCAAAACCCAGAGAATCTCTTTCTGCATTTGGATTGGATTTCGGGTCGAAACCCAGAAAATCCCATTATTATTACAACAGCACACAATGGAGATCAACCCATTGCACTACTACTCATTCGTGTGCACAATTTTCGATTAACGTGTTAGGTAAAGCCAAAAACCTCGATCGATTAACTTCAGAGCATTAAACTTAGTTGAACGTACATTAAAACATGACATGGATAACATTTCATTTTGCAATATCAGAGCTTATATAACTCAAACATAATTTTGAGAAAAATAAACCCACCTCTTGGAATAAATCCGTCGATTAAAACATTCTTTGAGTTCAGTAAAGTGGTGTTAATCCTCGCGTTCAACTTGGATTATACATTGTACTTGACCTTCATATAGTACGTACTATTCAGAAACCTTAGAATCTAAATAAATATATCTCTAATTAAAAGCTAATTATTAGATTTTAGAGTTTCACATCCTTTCTATTTTCTAAAATCGAAACTTGGATTTTCTTCGAACATCTTAGATCGTCATATAACATTTAATAAATTAAAGCTATCATTACTCGTTTAAAACGAGATAATTAAATTTTAAATAATAATTTGAGAACTAAATATTAATTTCTCACTTTTAATTATTCTTTGCATTGAGGTTCTTGATTTTTATTTATTTATTAATTAATTAATACTCCCTCCGTCCACAAAGGAGCTTCCCGAGTTGACCGGGCACGGGTTTTAATAAATTCATTTGACTTGTGATGATAGTGTGTAAAGTGTATTGGGTGTTGTGTAGTTAGACCATGTTTATCAATGACCACCAAAACATCCAACCATCCAACCACTTCAATATTATATTATTTTCTTATTCATTTTTTTTAATACATTTTATTCAATCCAACCACCTTCATTTTTTGCAGTTTATCAATGACCATTTCAACTATGCAACCATAACATTTAATTTTTTAATTTTAACTTTTATTATACATAAAATAACTGATTTTGCTTTAAATAATTAAAATAAATTATTATTATTGAAAAATAATAAAAACATAAAAATATATTTTTTATATAAAATAAAATTTTTGACAAAAATACAACTTAAACAAATTAAGTCTCTAAATTACAACAAACTAAATACGAAATTGAAAATACAACGTTACATAATAAGATTGAAAAAAATTATACAATCAATCACGATTACCAAATTTCATCCATACATGCTCGATCAAGTCGTTTAGAAGTGCGTTGTGACCTTCTCTGTTGCGAAGTTGATTCCTTGTTCTCATATAGCAAGATAGACTTGCAATCCTTTTTGTTGAGTATAGAAAATCATTATTTTGTTCTCCTTCATTTCTTCGCTGACTATTCTGTCTACGTTGATCTTCTATAAACTCTGTCGGATCATGATAGTTTAGATAAGTGCTTCTTTCATCTTCCACTATCATATTATGCATAATGATGCAAGCAATCATTATTTTTCCCATAATGTCACGATCCCAAATAAGGCACGGATGCTTAATAAAGGCAAAACGAGCTTGCAGAACGCCAAATACTCGTTCTACATCTTTTCGGGCAGCCTCTTGATGTTGAGCAAATAATTGGTGCTTCCGAAGTTGTGGAGCAGGAATAGATTTGACAAATGCTGCCCATTGAGGATATATGCCATCAGTGAGATAATATCCCATATCTTTTTCATGACCATTCACAACATAATTAACCTTTGGTGCGCGACCTTCCAAGATATCATCAAAAACAGGAGACTGATCTAGAACATTGATATCATTTTTTGAACCTGGGGTTCCAAAAAATGCATGCCAAATCCAGAGGTCCTGCGACGCAACTGCTTCGAGAATGACTGTTGGTGTACCACTTCTTCCTGCATATTGCCCTGCCCATGAAGTAGGACAATTTTTCCATTCCCAGTGCATGCAGTCAATACTTCCCAACATGCCCGGAAATCCGCGTCGCTCTCCGATCTGAAGAAGAGTTGTCATATCTTCTTCAGTGGGCTTTCTGAGGTACTCCGCGCCAAAATTAGAAATTACACCTTCAACGAATTTGATGACTGATTTACGAATGAGTGCTGCACTCATTCGTAAGTATTCATCATGCATGTCTGCTGATGTTCCATATGCCAACACCCTCATAGCTGCAGTGCATTTTTGAATCGCAGACATACCTAGACGACCAGCGGCATCCGGTTGTTGTTGAAAGAATTTATCGGTGGCAACCAGCTGGTTCATTATACGTTCAAACAATAGTTTTTGCATGCGATACCTTGTTCGAAAATATTCTGGAGGATAGATTGGCTCTTCAGCAAAGTACTGCTCGAACACACTTTCATGACCCTTCTCCCACTTGCGTTCAATATACCGTCTTGTAGCTCGAACACTATGATTGGTAGGTTGCAGAGTTAGAGTTGCTGCTTGAACGAGAACATTCTCAACCATCTCGTCAATTCGCCTATTTTGTTCTTCAATATTTTCTTCCCATTCATCATTATTGAATGGATTAGTAGCATCAAAACTAGAACTTGATGCCATATTTTCGGGGGAGGTATGAGATTCAATGTTTGAGAAAGAAGATAAGAAAGATTATGGATAGAAAGATTTGTGTGTACATTTGAAAATAGAGGGAATATATGTATATATAGAATTCACTTGGCTCATCATAAAATTCACTTGTCTCTTCATAATTGAAAAGAGTCACTTGACTCATCAAAATAGTGTATGGGTAGAAACATTTCACGTGTTGAGCTTCCCAAAATGATGTGATGGGTGCATGTTCATGTTGGAGTACACTATTGTGTTGCACAAGAAATAGTGTATGGGTAAAAACATTTCACGTGTTGAGCTTCCCAAAATGATGTGATGGGTGCATG